>JAJOZX010013038.1:45000-60000 GCA_023014485.1 Bathynomus jamesi
AATAATTAACTCGTTTTCTCATTTTTCACTATCAAATAAAGGACATATAAGTGAGTATGCAATTAAAATACAGCGTATTAAAAAAAGTATTAATAATTCCAGCCAAGAGCGAGGGAACTTGAAATTTTAGTCTGAGCGCCCTTATCGTGGGTAAATGTATGATTTCCATTGGAGCCTCTCGAAATATTGAAAGCTCACGGACCCCCAGTACTACCTTCGCGGACCCCCAGGGGTCCGGGGACCCCAGGTTGGGAACCACTGGTATAGACTATAGATGAACACTATAAAAGGACAACTATCACTTCTGAGAAAAGATCGAACTCCGCAGGCATATGTACCCAGCAACACACACACACACACCATATACCTGTTCAATACCACCCACAACCAATTCAATACCAATCACATCCAATTTAATTAGCACATTGGTGCCAAGGATCACACCTCTTAGTATTATTACATTTGGTACAACTGTCTTACCAATAATACAGATCAGAAACCATCAAAACCGATCTGATAACGACTAATGCCCAGCAAAACAGAACACAGAGACTATTAACTCTACATTTAATAGACACAAATATGCAAGGACTGTGTGTGTGTGTATATATATATATAATATATATATATATATATATATATATATATATATATATATATATATATATATATATTATCCAAGCACTTGCAGAATGCGCTATTTATATTAAATCTAATATATCTTTGTATTCTTTTTGTCATTTTACTCCCTTTGAATACATACATACATACATACATATATAAATAGTTTGTTCACTCTTCTATTACTTTATTATATATATATATATATATATATATATATATATATATATATATATATATATATATATATAATATGAAAGAAATTATTTAAATTACTAAAAATCTGTTCTGTAATAAAAGAGTCATCATTACACTTTAATTGAATCACAATTACGGTCAATTTGCTCCTTGTGAAATTGAAAAATGATTCTTTGTGTTCACTGTTTTGACAAGCAGAAATTATTACTTTTTTTAGACTAAAATTAGGGAACATTATTGCAGTTAGAAAAATGTATATATATATATATATATATATATATATATATATATATAAAACTTTTCTAACTCAATAATGTTCCCTAATAATGTTCCCTTGTTCCATGCACTGTCTGTGTGTATCATATATATATATATATATATATATAATAGCGAGAAAAATAATGGGAATTATCTGGAGGAGCTTTCAAACGTGAAAATGCTGAAATTATGTAAATGTTTAGTATCGCCAATAATTGAGTATTATATTGCTCAGTACTCACAAGCCCCATGCAGAAAGCGAGACTGCAAACATAGAAGCCATTGAAAGTACTTTTACGTCTACTGTAAAATAAAGTAAACGGAATATGAAGACAGTGATGTAGGACTACATCATCTCGACTACATCACTACTGAGTATGTTGATGTTCCTCAAATGCAACGAATACTTATCTTGTTTTAAGTGGCAATTAACTGCTGAAAACTGTCACAAGCTATGAATTTGATAATAAATTATGAGTAAATTTTGCAATCGTCACTTGATAACATCTTTAGAATCTTTATTCCTGAATATGAAGTACAGAGCTTAGGAATTAGGCATTACACAATATTGAATACATGCAAAAATTGCATATGGTTTCGGTCTCGGTCTTGGCCACGGTGGTCTCGACTACATCACTAGTTCCCGACTACAATCCCTGAAACTCTACTCCATGTAAAGAAGATGTAAGGATACACAATAATCTACATATGGAAGATACTCGAGGGATATGTCCCGAACTTTAGAAATGGAATAAAAGCACATAAGAATGAAAGAAGAGGTATATTGTGTATTGTCCCAGCCGCGGTAGGACAGGGGGCCATGAAAACGAAGATGGAAAATACTCTCAGTATACGAGAATCAAAACTCTTCAATGTGCTACCGAAAAAACTGAGGAATCTTCACCACACCAACCTGAAAAATTTAAAGAACCAATTGGACAGGTGTTGTGCAAAGTCCCTGACCAGCTTGTATGGCCGGCTACGAGGACAGGATGAAAGTTCAAGTGCAAGGCAAGTCGATTATGAACCACCTCAAGTAATCTATCTATATATATATATATATATATATATATATATATAATAGGCTAATGCTGTCTGTCTGTCCCACCCTACAACACGGAAACGGCTCCTTGAGAGAAAAATTATTAGGTAATTGTTTAAAATTAGCCTAATCGAAACGTATGGAAAAATTAGAATATATATATATATATATATATATATATATATATATATATATATATATACTTTTAGAATTTTTTCAAAGCGTGGTTGAAGTTTACGATAGTCATCGGGCGGTTGATGTAGTGTATTTAGATTTTCAAAAAGCGTTTGACACCGTACCACACAAAAGACTCATTGAAAAAACTAAGGCTCGTGGAATCAGGGGTGTAGTAATAAATTGGATAGAAGAATGGTTGCGAGGTAGGAAACAGAGGGTGGTCGTTGATGGAGCGGAATCGTCTTGGGCTAATGTAGCGAGCGGCGTTCCTCAGGGTTCTGTAGTGGGCCCCCCTTGCTTTTTTATATATATTAACGATTTAGATGTCGGCCTAGTCAGTACGGTTTCAAAGTTTGCGGATGACACGAAGTTGGGTGGTAGGGCGATTAGTGACGAAGATAGAGGTAAAATCCAGGAAGATCTGAATAAAATCGTTGATTGGTCAGTCACATGGCAAATGAGATTTAACGTCGATAGGTGCAAAATTTTATATACTGTATAGGTTCGCGTAACGGTAATTTTGCGTATAGTATGTCAGGGAAAGATTTAATAAGCGTAGAGCAGGAAAAAGATTTAGGAGTTATAGTCACTGGTGATTTAAAAGTGGCGAAACAAAGTACAGCAGCGGTCAATAAAGCGAACAAAGTGCTAAGTTTTATAGCTCGGAATTTTGAGTACAAATCGCGTGATATTATTGTTCCTCTTTATAAATCATTAGTTAGACCCCATTTGGAGTACGCGATCCAATTTTGGAATCCGCATATGCTAAAAGATATAGACAAAATCGAAAGAGTTCAAAGACGAGCAACTAAGATTATTCTGTCGCTTAGGTCGAAGTCGTACGAAGATAGGCTTAAGGAGTTAAAATTGACTGCACTCGAGACTAGGAGGCTAAGGGGTGATCTAATCCAGGTTTTTAAAATTATGAATGAGTTCGATAACGTAGATAGAGATAGCTTTTTCGAAATATCTCAATATAATAGGACTAGAAATAACGGGTGTAAGTTGACAAGTAGAAGGTTCGAGACAACAGTTGCCAAAAACTTTTTTACGCATAGAATAGTAAATAGCTGGAATAGTTTGCTGGTAGAAGTAATTAGTAGCACGTCTATAAACATGTTTAAAAATCGATTAGACGTATATGTTGATAGAATGGGTATAATTTAAGGTAGCAAAATTAAGGCCTTGTGGTTCGGAACCCACGTAAAATTGTAGGTCCTCTCCGCCACCAGGGAGGACATGCACAATACACAGTGACGAACACAGTTAGGTAGACCAGCCATGAGTGGATCCTAGGGTCTTTGTTGGTCTGAAACATTATAACATTAGACTGTGTATATATATATATATATATATATATATGATGTAAACTACAAAAAAAAAAAATGATTCCAAAGCCTTTCGTGTATTCAGAAGTACACCTCGTCAGGGAATGACGAGATGTACGTGTAATTCTCTGACGAGGTGTACTTCTGAATACACGAAAGACCTTAGAATAATTTTTCTTTTTCTTTGTGGGTTTACATCATTCATTCATTTCACGTGTTTAATTGTGAAATTCTTCCCATATATATATATATATATATATATATATATATATATATATATATAAAGCTGAAATCGGACAATGTTTGTTTATTTGTGTATGTGCTCATTCCTGGAAATATTATTAAAAATATATATAAAATTGCCGCTGTAGATTGTTTAAGCATGATATTTTTACCAAGGCTTCTGCTAGTATACATATATACTTACTATGGAGAAAATCACTCAACGCGGGACAAATTCCACTTCCATTAAAGAACCCGAACATTTTCCCCATATTTAAAGTAGGTAACAGAGCAATGCCCAAGAATTATCGGCCAGTAGCTCTTAACTCCCGCCTTATAAAGCGCTTTGAACGTATAATTAGAGGCAAAACTACTTACTACCTACGAAAAGAATGTATACAATCCAAACCAACATGGCTTCAAGGCTGGAAGATCATGCATATCACAGCTATTAGACCACCAGGAGAAAATATTGGAAACATTGTATCGAGGACAAAACAGAAAAATTATAAAATGACAATGAAACATTATTGAAGTGGGCGAAAGACAACATTATAAAGTTCAACGAAGAAAAATTCCAACTTCTAAGATATGGTAATAACAAGGTGCTGCAGAATAAAGGTTACAAAACTCTGTAAGCCAAACAGATCACAACAACTCACAGGCCAGGGATTTTAGAGTAATAATGTCGTCCGATGCAGAATCCAGAGAGCAGTATAACATTAAAATTGCAACAGCTAAAAAAAATAATGGGAATCATCTGGAGGAGCTTCCACAGCAGAAAAGCAAACATCACGCTAAAATTATGGAAGAGTCTAGTCCTACCAATAATTCAGTATTGATCAGTATTCACGAGCCAATACAGAAAACGAGTCATTGCAAACATAGAAACCATACAAAAGACTTTTGCGTCTGAAAAACGAAAAGTGAAGACTACTGGTCTCGACTACAATCGTTGAAACTCTACTCTCTGGAAAGAAAACGGGAGCGGTACACAATAATCTACAGATGGAAAATGCTTGAGGGTTTCGTCCCTAACCTTAGGAACGAAATAGATACACACACTAGAATGGGAGAAACGGCAGATTTTGTACTGTCCCAGCTGAGGTGGGACAGGCTGCCATGAAAACGAGGATGGAAAATACCTTCGGAATACAAAGCCCAAAACTATTCAATGTCCTGCCCAAAGAACTGAGAAACCTTCAGCACACCAACCTGAATAATTTCAAGAACGAGCTGGAGAGGTTTCTGTGCAAAGTTCCTGACCAGCCATGCGTGGCTGGCTAAGAGGGCAGGAGGAGATTGGAAAGCAATTCCCTCCTCTACCAAATCCCGCAAATAAGGCGGGTTGCTGCAGAGGGATCGACCTGCGATCGATTCTGAACCGTCGTTCAAACCCTCATAAAGTATCATTAAGTATGTATATATATATATATATATAATATATATATACACACAGTAGCGCTCATAAGTATTCGTACTTATAGAAATATTTCAGCTATATTCGTCCTTATCTTTTGTATGGTGCATTGTATAGTTATGAAAAGTTTACCGTTCGTTTGGGAAAATTTAACAACTAAAAAATTAGTTTAACTCCAACATATGAGGCGCTCGGGCGAATAGAAGCGAATCAACCACTCGGGATTTTGGTTGATTCCCCTCTATTCGCCCGAACGCCTCATATAATGTAAATCATCAAATAATTTGAGGAAATAAAAAAAAAATAAAGTGCAAAAGTTTTCGTAC
Source organism: Bathynomus jamesi (assembly GCA_023014485.1). Classification (NCBI taxonomy): domain Eukaryota; kingdom Metazoa; phylum Arthropoda; class Malacostraca; order Isopoda; family Cirolanidae; genus Bathynomus; species Bathynomus jamesi. Next base: position 50,593 of record JAJOZX010013038.1, read on the forward strand.
ATTTATTTAAAAAATTATTGAATACTTTGTGTGTCCATCTTTGGCTTGAAGGAGTTGAAATTTTTATCAGTAGTTGGCTGTTTATTGATTAGAGACTGTTGGCATTTCTGAATTCTAGAATTTTCTCCGAATCTTCATGGAAGACGGAGAACTGTACAAGCCATTAGTAAGCAATGGGTCGTCGTTGTAAAGAGCTGTCTACAGATCTTAAGAGATCTGTTATTGCTGTACACGAGTTTGGAAAGAGTTATTGGAGAATAGGAGTAAAACTTCGAATTCCATTTACGACGGTTGCTGCAGTTATAAAGGAATGGGAACGCTTTGGAACAATCAGAATTCTATCAAGGTGCAGCCGAGCTTGCAAGATTACAGAACGTACAGCAAGACGAATTGAAAGAATTGGTGCTGCAAATCCACGAGTGAATACAGGTGATATATACTACAAACATTAAGACTGTCTAAGATCGATGTCCATCTCTATATTGTAAGTCACCATTGAGAAAGAATGGTCTACATGGAAGAGTTGCACGGAGAAAACGTATGCTACGAAAAGCGCATAAAGAAGCTCGTTTAAAGTACGCCAAGGATCATCAAAATGATGGATTTGCATTCTTGAAGAAAGTTCTCTAGACAAACGACACAAAAATTTAATTATTCGGGAACAACGAGCAACGTATGTTTGCAAAAATCAAATACAGTAAACTCTCGTCCAACGCGTGTTTGTCCAGCGCGAATTTGCTTATACACGGAAAAATAAATGCGAACAATTATTTGCCGTAAGCGGAAAATTTGATTATACACGGTCCGCCAAACACGCTCTAATACAGTAGTACTGTACGCGTGTCAATGCGCGCTCTAGTGTTTTCTCCTACACTCCAACACTCCAGCATCTCCCTCCCTCTCGCGTCACCCCTTGCATCACCCTTTGTCTCAGTCCCGCTACCGCGTTAAGTTCAGTGAAGTTGTGTTGGATTGTTTTTGTCGTATTTTGCCGTTGTTTTGCTATTACCCTTAGACAGCAGTATTACACCAAAAAGCAAAGCATCTGCAAGTGATAGTGAAGAGAAGAAAAGTCGTAAGGTTATGACATTAGCAAAAAAATAAAGATTCTAGATAAGTTGCGTGGTGGTATGAGCATAACATCACTTGGCCGCGAATATCACGTGAATGAGTCTACCATACGCACCATCCGAAAGAGTGAAAAAAAGATACGTGCTATTTTCATTTAATATATTTTATTTGTCATATGTAAATATCATTATGTTTATGATTTTATTATGTTCTGATTTCATATACAATATAGGTAGGGAAATTCATATGTGTGTGAATAAAAAATCTACGTATCTAAGTATTAATGGGAGACTTAGGCGGCCGCGTTCACGTATCCCCATTTATCCCATAAGGTATTAAGTTTGTCCAACGCGGATTTACCTAACGCGCCGTTCTTGAGAAATCTAACCCCCGCGTTGGACGAGGGTTTACTGTACTGCATTCGAAATAAAAAAAAAAATCCTTCCTACGATTAAACATGATGGTGTTAGTTTACTTCTTTGGGTGTGTTTTCCTGCTTCTGGTCCAGAAAAACAGAAAAGCTTGTTATCATCAGTGGAATCTTGAATTCGAAGACATATCAGGAAATTTTAGATTAAAATGTATTACCTTCAGTTCGGGAGTTGCGAATGGGTCGCAGTTGGGTACTGCAACAAGAAAATGATCCAGAACATAAAAGGAAGAGCACCATGACTTCAACAAAAGAATTCCAAGCTTCTCGAGTGGCCCAGTCAAAGCCCAGATCTTAATTTAATCGAGAATTTATGGTTTAATTTGAAAAAAAAGCTGCTCGCAAGAAAACGCTTCGAATCTGAATGAATTGCAACAATTTTCTTTAGAAGAATGGGCTAAAATTTTTACCGAAAGATGTCAAAAACCTTGTAGAAAAATATCCAAAACGAATCATTGAAGTCATTCAAGCAAAAGGTGAATACACAAAATATTAAATAATTTTGTAATAAATGTACGAAAAAACTTTTGCATTTTAATTTTTTTATTTTCCTCAAATTCTTTGATATTTTTCATTACATGTTGGAGTAAACTAGTTTTTTTTGTTAATTTTTTTTAAACGAACTGTAAACTTTTCATAACTATCCCATGAATAGTACAAAAGATATAGACAAATATAACTAAAATATTTCTCTGTACCAATACTTATGAATGCCACTATCTATATATATATATATATATATATTATATATATAAGTAGTGTAATAATTTTTTAAATTTTACTAATTACACATAGTAATTAATCGATTCCAATCAATTATGCACTGATTAGGTTAATGCTATAAACTTTATAAGCAGGGAATGAATTCCAAATTAACGCCACTCAGCCATGAATAAAATTTCAGTTTCTATATTCAGTGGGGTGAGTACAGTGACCATTTAATCGAGATTTAAATACTAATCGCTATTTCATTCGTATTTTTAAACAAAAAGTATATTGCAATTAATATCTTTCATTGCAAGATCCGAATTAAATGGAATTTGTTTCATTCAATTTTTAGGAGAAGTTAATCGCCAGGTGAAATTAATTGTATTGCTGAGTATACCTGCGAAAAGGACAATGAATTTTACTGAAGCCGAAATTCATTAATCAAATTACCTTTTGGATAGATACAGTATACACATACACAGACACACACACACACACACACACCACACACACACACACACACATATATATTATATATATATAATATATATATATATATATATATATATATATATATATATATGTGTGTGTGTGTGTGTGTGTGTGTGTGGTGTGTGTGTGTGAAGTATCGTCTTGCTACAGCTAATCGTATTAAGTACAAAAAGGATATTAAAATTAATAAATTAATGGGTATTCTCAGTTAATTACAGTAGCTCCAACAAAAGGCATTATATTGCAATGAAGTAACTGTACACTGTACAACTTAATGTGATAGTATTAAGAATGAGCAGGAAGGTAAGAATATACCATGTTTCTTGTCTAAGGTGATAGTTTGAATAGAGATTTGCATGTTTAAATTGCAAGATTTTCAACTCGATGAAAAAGTGGAACCTGCAACGATAATACTGAATAGGAAACTGTAATTCAACTTTAACTGTGGGTAAAAGGGTATCTAAGAAGTGGAACACCAGCGATGATTATTACGAAGGTCGCACCGTTTCAGGCTGACCATGAAGATTTTAATGTTATAGAGCAGGGGGCAACCTTTTGTTCAATGTAGCCACAGGTGCCACAGGTGCGGTGAATGAAAGTAAAATTTGCCCACCATACATAAATTGAGAAACTAGGTTGATAAATCGAAATATAAAAAAAAACTGCTTAAAAAGTTTATTCAAAACGTACAATCTCATGGCCAATTCGCCACTTGTGGCGATGGCGACAGGGTTTGCCCACCCTGTTATAGAGTTTGCTAGTTTCCTCTTTCTATTTTCCCTGCCTTAATAATGGTATATTCTGAAAAAACTTGCTGAAATGGAAAAATCCGTAATTGAAAAACGTCGATTGATTGATTGATTGATTGACTGAATTACGTCCTTATCCCTGGCATCCAATATCGAGGTCAGTGACGCCGAACATACATGAGAAGCCAATGAAGGCTAAAAAATTAACTAACATAAACTATGATATAGATGATGAATAAAAGATTAAAGAATAAATGATACGAATGTAATAAACGAAAGAAAATGAGAACGGGTAAAGAATGAGGTTTTAAAAGCATTTCAAAAGAGGAGGAGATCAGCCGGCTCCACAAACCTATAAAACTCCGCTACCGGGATAGCGGGACAGCGATTTTACAAGAGAAGAAAGTGACTACCTCCAAAATCCCGCATGAAAGAGAAAATTAATGAGTAAATAAGAAATTACTGACATTAAATACCAGCTGGTTATTTCTAACAGAGAATGTTTAATCTATTGAAGAGTCAAAGACCATACTTAACTCCCCCTCTCAGTCGAATGATGTCTTAGAAACTCAGAAGCTCAAAAATAACACTGCAAATCTACGAAATAATAATAATATTAATGTGCTGGGTTCTTTAACCTCCTTTATAACATCTAAGGTTATACATGACGGAAGGGCTCTAGTTTTTTATGGAATCTGAATGCACCTTAATTGCTGAAATCTGAAGTCCCTGCCGAGATTCGAACCCACGACTTGCGGATCAGTAGCCCAGTTCTGTCCAATTAGGTTATCTTGGCAGTCAAAAACTCTGTTCAAAGTGTAGATATATAGAGAAAACCACAACTTGAACGTTTTAATATTTTGAAAAATTAATCAAAAGAATGTCAGTAGAAACGAGTCCAGAAAGTAGAATCATAATTATAATGACCTGAACAAAGCACTGTCACTAATGATTTGTCCAGCAAAGAACTGAATGCGCGTGTTACATCATATCTATGTATTGTTATCTAACAACAGTGGTTCCAGAGCAACCACTGTAGCTTCTCTGAATCGATTGAAAAGGTTTGGTTACTCTAACTAGCAATTCATTTGTGTTTATCCCGACTTCTAAAAGAATTATATGTGGCGTCGCCTTCCGGAGGCGTTTTACTGCCACCGAGGAAGTTCGGAGAAAACGCGATGTGAATAATACTAAAAGAAGTGCACGTCCACTATCACTTTTTTCTTTCATAAAGAAATGAAGATATTACAGTTCCTTACGAGTCTTAAACAATATACCATCGTATTCAGTACACTTTGGCTACATTTTTCGGCCATAAAAGAAAAGTGCATTGTCGCGGCGATAAGACTCCTCCGGAAGGCGACGCCTCATGTGCTTCAGCTAATTACTGTAAGTTTAATGAAATGTTAATATATTTATGGAAAATAATTTAATGACACGGACAAACCTCATGTCAGGAATAAATGAGCACCCTAAAAAATATACAGGTCTTGCTGCGATATGACTCGCTGGAGTTGAAGCGGCAGTAAATCCTTAATTACAACAACCCAGAAAACACAGTTTTACTTTTAACATAGCACATATATCTCTGGAAGATATGGTCAATAAGTAATTATATTAAGACAGTATGTTGTAGTTTTCATGTTTTATGGAAGGCTTGGACATATTGTGGTATCGATACAGTGTTTTTGGATGACGCTCTGGTCCGATTTTTGCTAAGATTCAGTCAATATTCTCTTTACATTTACAACAGATGTGAGAAGAGGCCTTATTTTCCGCAACTGGCAATCAAGATGCTTCCAGACGTGTTTAGTCGGATTCCTATCTCGGATCGTGGCTCTATTTTTTACTCTTCCGCTGAAGATGTGTAACAGGCTGCACAGTCTTCTTGAAACATGCCCTTTAAGCTGGAGTCTTTCTGGATGGAAGAAGATGGTTTTCAAGGATGGATGCATAATTTCTAGAATTCAAACTTCTCTCGACAAATAACAGGTTTGTCTTTCCAGCATCCCAACGCTAAGATCTCCACGCTGTACCTTGCTGGTGGATTGGACCTCACCTTTTTACAAAGGACTTTTTTGGTTTGTTTTGTAACAGTGAGCGATAATTTTTGGCGCTGAGAAGCTTATGTTTTCTTTATAACTCATATTATATTATAAACCATACCATATGAAAGCTACGTCGTGGCCCATGTCTTCACACCGCTTTCCGTCGCTCAGCGAAGTTAAGCGACATTGGGTCGGATAGTAGTTGGATGGGAGATCGTTCTCTGTGTCCAGATTATGCAGCGACCGTGGTTTGGATCCTACGTAGGTCCTCTCCGTCATATAACCTTAGATGTTGCGAAGGAGGTTAAACAACCCCATCAACCACCATATCATGTGAACAATCTGCCTCTCACTGCGATCACAGTCTGTTAGCTCAATCACGAGCACAGTAAAAGGTGATACTTTACGAGCACCAAAAGCACTAGGCATGTTTTTACCTATATAAGCTTCGTGGCGTTCTGATATGAAAAATACATGCTCTCATTGCTCTGGCTGAAGGTTTCGCGCGTAAACTCGTATGTTTCCACTCTTTTTTTTTATATGCTCATTTTATTCCTGCAAGCTCTATATAGTAAACATGCATTTTAATGAAATAGGGAAATAGAGAAACACTTTCCCTACTAATTCTGCATGTGCTCTGTAGCGAGAAACTAGCACAAATATTCTAGACGTGGTACTAATTTGTTAAAGGAATATTTGTTAAATTTAAGGAAAAACCATAAAATTAAACTTGAAATTCCTACAACAAAAATTATGTGCGTGTTTCCATCCAAAGGAAGGTAAACAGCAAAATAAATCTACTGTATATATCTGAATTAACGGCGACGTTTGAGTTTAGTAGTTAAGTCATCTTCTTGTTTCTTATATGACCCTCGTATAAGAAAGTGTAGTAATCTACCAGCCAAACTATATATGCCAGTCGAGATGAGTTGGATGTATTGTAAAACATTGCGCTTTTCCAAGCATTTGAGAAACTGAACTTCTAAGTCTCCGTCTGAATGTTTGGCTTCCAAAATGTATAGTACCTATATTGACCCTAGTTTGGTTGAAAGTAGTATACAGGGTGTCCCATAAGTCCGGCATCATAGGAGAAATTCATATTTTTCTACTTCTACAAACCATAATTCATATTTTTCTCTTTCTACAGGCCATAATGTCTGAGCAAGGAAGAACGAATCCAGATAATTCTACTCATAGGAAATCGGAGTCAAAGAGAGGCCGCTGCTGAATTTAACAGACTGCATCCAGACCGCGAGCCAATAAATAGAGTTGTGTTAGCGGACTTGTTGCAAAGTTTAAGGAAACAGGATCCATAGAAGATAAACCACGCAGTGGACCTTCAAGGAGGTCCACTGACGATGATACAGCGACTGCTATCCTGGCTCATTTTAACAGAAGTCCCAATAAGTCTCTTCGGCGATTGTCCGCCGAGACAGGAGTGTCGAAAAGTAGCATCCATCGCATTCTTCAGGCTCACAAATGGCATCCATATAAACTTCAGATCCTACAGAAATTAAGCGAAGATGATGATCCCGACTGGCGGATAGAATTTTGTGAATGGGCTACGGAACAATATGCTCGGGATGCCAATTTCCCGTCCACCATTCTGTTCAGTGAAGAGGCTGTTTTTTATGGAAATGGTGAGGTAAATCGACAGAACACCCGCTACTGGTCTCAAAACAACTCTCACTGGTATACCTCTTCAAAGGAACAAGGTGCATCTCGGGTGATGGTATGGTGTGGCATTTGGAAGGATCGCATCATAGGCCCCCTCTTTCTCGATGAACATATCATTGGAGGCACCTACCTACGTATGCTCAAGGAAGAAGCATTTCCCAGTGTCTTGAACGAAGAAGGAAATTTCCCAACATGGTTCCAGCAAGACGGCGTTCCTGCACATTACAGCACCCAAGTAAGGGAATACCTGTACCAACAATTCCCTGGTCATTGGATAGGACGTCGAGGGCCTGTGGAATGGCCAGCTAGAAGCCCGGATCTCACGCCACTAGATTTTTATCTCTGGGACCACTTGAAAGCGCTGGTATACGCAGAGAAAATTAGGAGTGTTGAACATTTGCGGCAGCGCATTATTGGGGCATGTAACACCATTACTCCTGACATCATTCACCGTGTGCTTGTTGACTGGGTATCACGTCTGAATTTGTGTATTGAAAACAATGGTGGACATATTGAGCACGTTCCATAAATATAAGCTTTTGTTTTGCCTTTTTTTATTATTTTTCCTATGATGCCGGACTTATGGGACACCCAGTATATGCATAGTCACTCAGTATAGCTTAGCGAAAAGAGTTCAACGCTCAACTACAGTAATTTAGTTTGAGCTAATGCTGATTCAGCGTTCGTTGAATCCTCCAAATTATCACTAAAATGGCGTGGGAATTATATATTTACAACAAACGTTTTCTTCTTTCATTCAAAGTTTCTGCTTTGAAGTTCAATCTGATATATTTTATTTAATTTTAAAAATACCTTTTGACTTTTTAAGTTTTACAGAAATTTTTTCATATTAATTCAAAATTCATGTCAACATTGTCATTTGTGCTGTATTTTTTTGCATTTTTAGACCACAGCGTATCACTTATTTATTCATAAGCTAGAATATTTAGTGATTGTGCGAACAACATACGTAATAGTCATCCTTACCGTTATTACACACACACACACACACACATGTATATATATATATATATATATATATATATATATATATATGTGTGTGTGTGTGTGTGTGTGTGTGTGTGTGTGTGTGTGTGTGCATACCGAGTAATTACAAATGATCTTCCCGATTTTAAACATTTATTATGAAAAAACTAAGAAAGCTACATCCAAAAGCACGATATACAAATAAAGAAGAACTCAAAAAGTTTTATTTACAAGCTATTGAAGTTCAATATGAGCTCCTTTTGTGGCTCTGCCGACATCAAAGCGGTATTCTGTTTCCCTCCATACAGTATGTAGCATATCATACTGAACTTTTCCAATAGCCTCACGTATCCTTCCCTTCAAATGTTCCAAAGTTGTTGCCATTGGTGGAACAAAAATTTCATTTTTTACATAGCCCCAGAGGAAAAAGTCAAGGGGGGTTGGATCGGCCGAACGAGCCGGCCAAGGAATGGGCCCCCCACGCCCGATAAAATGATCAGACAATTGCTCATTCAGGAACATCGTAACCTCAAAAGGAGCCACAAAAGTTGCTCATATTGAACTTCAATAACTTGTAAATAAAACTTTTTGAGTTCTTCTTTATTTGTATATCTTGCTTTTCGATGTAGCTTTGTTAATTTTTTCATAATAAATGTTTAAAATCGGGAAGTTCATTTGTAATCACCCTGTACAATGCATATGAAATCCCCGCAGATACAATGAAAGATAACAAAATAATGAAACAATCCTTTGTTTAAGATTTATAAAGTACGTAATTACTTTAAGAACATAAAATTACTTACCTGTTAATTAAAAAACTAGAAGGAGTCAATTTTTGCACCCGGAATTCCACGTAAAAGAACTATATATATAATGTTAATAATTAATTAACTTTCTAAATAAAGACTAAATAAATCGATATAAACGAAGACATTTGTTTACCAAAATGCAAAATATTGAAACAGAAAGTAAGTAATATATAAACATACGACTTGAATTCAAATATACTTAAATATACCGCGTTTAAAAATACATATTTATAACGTGTTCAATATATTGTATTTTATATAACGATTAACAGGAAACTAAAAACCGTAAACTCTGCCTGCGATAGCCAATGCGATACAATATTATAACATTTTTGTATCATAAGAGCCTTACAAAGACGACACAACCTCGTGCATGCTTTCCCGCTCCCTGTCTACAATTTCACCTGTTAAACTGAACTGGCAACGCAGCGTTGCCT
>JAJOZX010013038.1:65000-93517 GCA_023014485.1 Bathynomus jamesi
AATATGCTCCGAAATCACAGCCAAACAGCCAAAAGGAAAGAGGAGCTGGCTGGAGAGTCAAAAGAGAAGAATATTCCGCAAAAGAAAGAGAATGGAGGCGAAGTTAGCCAACCGCGGAGATAAAAATGCCAGGAAAGTAATAAAAGGAAAGCTGGAGGGTATCGATAGGGAAATACAAACCCTGATTAGGTACCATACAGAGAGGGAAGAAGAAAAGGCGGTAGTCGTCAAAATTCAAGGTATATCATCATCAGAATCAGAAGTACGCAGCTCAGTACCGAAGGTACACTACTGGCCTCACTTCTGTTCATTATCATGCTAACAGACAAAGACAGTGGAGTTAAAAGATCAGCAGAAAAATCAGCGATGTAAATGAAGTGGAGGTCTTGCAGAGGGACACGAACAAAACATACAAATGGTCAGGAAACAACAATATGATATTTAACACCGAGAAATTTCAACTGTTGAGATATGGTAAAAATGAGGAACCTAAACAGACTGCATATTATGCTCCAGATAGACAGGAAATTCAGAGAAGCACGAAAGCGATCGATTTAGGGGTAATAATGACTGATGATGCAAAATTCGAAACACAAAATCAGATAGCGATAAATAAAGCAAAAAGAGTCGCGGGACAGGTACTAAGAACGTTCAAAAGAAGGGACAAGACAGTAATGATTCCCCTCTAAAAACACCAAAACTTGAATACTGCTCAGTCTTGACGTCCCCATATAAAAAGGAAGAAATAATAGACTAGAAGAAACTCAGAGACATTTCACAGCAAAGATTGATGGCTGCAAAGAACTCAGCTACGGAGAAAGACTACATAAACTAAATCTGTACTCCCTGGAAAGAAGAAGAGAGAGGTACACCATAATCTACTTATGGAAAATGATCGAAAAACTGGTACCAACCCTCAAACTAAACCCAATTACCACTTAAACAACGCTGGAAAATACGAAAGGCAGAATGTGCAGTGTTCCCAAATTAAAGGCCCGACAAGGGACCTCTCCAACACTGAAGGAAAATAGCTTGGTTGTCAGGGGGACAAGACTTTTTAACCAGCCTCCAAAGGACCTCAGAAACGTTACAGGAGTCAAAGTTGAAGTCTTCAAGTGAAGACTAGATTCCTGGCTCAGGACGGTACCAGATCGGCCGGGTGTACCTGGCTATGTGCGGTGGAGAGCGCAAGAAAGCAACTCGCTCCTCCACTAAGCCAGGCCTAGAGGGGCCACCAGCTTGCCCTTCGTGTGAAGCGCGACTAACACACGGAACATCAACAAGGTTAACGAATTATATACAGGGTGTTTCATAACATTTGAGACGCACTTTCAGCATGGATTTAGGACCTGAAAACAATGAAAAATGTTTATATAAACATATGCCCGAAATCGCTTTGTTTCCGAGTTACAGCCCGTTTTGTGTTCCAGCAATTCTTTCCGCAAACTGTTTACAAACGCTGCTTGCCAACAATGTTGAGACTTATTTCATGTATGGCCTTGCCGATTGTAATGTTTCGTACACTCTATGACATGTTTCAATATCGTTGAGTGTAGAGCCATCAGTCAGTCAGAGGTGCATCGTGGTGTTTCACTGTTCGTATTCGTAACTTCTTACCGTGACTAAGTGCAGTCCAGTGAAAAAAAACCTTAAAAGTTTTTGTGCTATTCAGTGCGAGTGTGCATTTGAAGTGAGAATGGAGGCTTATTCAAACAGAGAAATTGCAGACATGCATCTCATGTATGGACTTGCCGAATGTAATGCAGCCGCAGCAAGACGTCTGTATGCGGAAAGGTTTCTGAATCGCCGTCTGCCAGATAAGAAGACCTTTCAGAGAATAGACGAGCGTCTTGGTGAGACAGGATCATTCAACAAGCAAGTTTCAGATGGTGGTAGACCAATCAGCGCCAGAACTGTTGAGTTGGACGAGCGGGTCCTGAATCGCATGGAGGAACACCCTGGTGACAGCATCCGAAGGATACCAGCAGCAGAGGGTGTAAGATACACAACTATGTGGAGATTTTTACGGGAACAACAGCTTTACCCATATCACATTCAGAGAGTACAAGGCCTAACTGAAGCTGATTCCCCACCACGAGAGGCTTTTTGTACTTGGTTCCTTCAACAGTGTGCTCGCGATCCTCTTTTTCTATCCTCCGTGTTGTTTCTGATAAGGCTACCTTCACAAGAAATGGCGTGATCAATTTTCACAACACTCATCATTGGGCCGAAGAGAATCCGCATGCCATCATCCAGTCAAGGCACCAACAACAATTTAGTATCAACGTATGGGCAGGACTATTGCCGACAACTTAATCGGTCCTTTTGTTTTGCCTGGAAGATTAACAGGAGAATCCTATTCCAATTTTTTAAGGAATGATTTAAGCGATTTACTAGATGAAGTTCCTCTTGGTGTCCGACGTCGTATGTGGTTTATGCATGACGGGGCTCCGCCTCACTTTAGTCGAGTAGCCAGAGACTATTTGGATGACCATTTCTCTGATAAATGGATTGACTGTGGAGGACCCATTGCGTGGCCTGCTCGCTCCCCGGACCTGAATCCATTCGATTTTTACCTGTGGGGTCATCTGAAATACATCGTTTACGTGACACCCATTGATAACGTTGAAATGCTTCGCCAACGTGTAGAACAAGGATGCCAGAAAATCCGAGCAATACCTGGAATGTTTGAACGCGTCAGGCAGTCTATGACGAAGCGTGTTCAGGCGTGTATTCAAGCGCAAGGCGGTCATTTTGAGCACTTCCTTTAAAGGTAAGGCGGATACTTGCTGGAACACATAACGGGCTGTAACTCGGAAACAAAGCGATTTCGGGCATATGTTTATATAAACTTTTTTCATTGTTTTCAGGTTCTGAATCCATCCTGAAAGTGCGTCCCACATGTTATGAAACACCTTGTGTGTGTATATATATATATATATATATATACACACACACCTCGGTGTTGAAGTGGTTAGCGTCGCTGACTAAGAATCCATCGGGCCCGGGATCGAGACCCGGTGACGGCAGGCAGCTCACAGCAAATCCAGTTGTTCATCCTCCCACACAATAAAAATTGGTTGGTAGATAAATGGGAACCCTGTGTAGTCTAGTAATTAAGACGCTGGGCTGCTGGTGGGGCGTGGTTCGAATTCCACGTTAACCTGTAGGTCTAAGGTGGAGTGACAAGCTTGACCTTCGTCAGAATGAACAACTCCGGCGGAAGCTAAACCAAGGTAACGAAAGTGTGTGTATATGTATATATATATATATATATATATATCAGTCATTTTATAAATTTATGAATTCAAAGTAATAAAAAAAAATCTACTGCAATAATAATAATAATAAAAATTTTATCTCCATTTTATTTATAGTTCACTGATATTATACTACTATAAACCAAGGCTATTGCCTTGTTTGTTCCCGAATCTATTACTACACGAGGTTTCATAAGGTTGAAATTCCCTTGGTTTGCCTTTGTTGTTTTTCAAATCTATCAGAAACGTGGTTTCTTAAGGTTCATTTTTCCTTCACACACTACCTGACCTCCAAAAGGGTCACCTACCGTGGGAAAAAAGGGATTAAGTTTGAAACAGCGGACAGATAAGTTTCATTAAATACTTTTTCTTTAACATTTCTTTCGTCGGTAGCCTAATTATATATTCATTTAGCATAAAATTGTGTTACAAGAACCTGTTTCTCCGTTTCAAGAACAATTTTGCGGGTTTTCGCAGGTGACGGCACAATAAGCATGCGGTAGACCTACGTTGTAATTTATTAATTTCCAAACGCTCATTTTGTGTTTTTTTTTGTTTTTTAACTAATTAAAAGCATGGCACCCCCGTCAAGTACTTGCAGTCGCTGTGAAGGGAAATTTGCCGCTTACGCGTTTACAATGGCTAATAATAATGAACAGTTAGTTTGCAGGTGGTGCTCAAGCATGGAAGTCCTGAGGAACGAATTAGACCGTGAGAGGGAGGCCAGGGTGAGGCTTCAAGAAAGCGTGATGCTTCTGACGGCAAAATTGGATTCCCTTGAGACTCCAGTTACGACCCCTCCTGCCTCAGTTTCTACTAATAATATAAATAGTATTAATAGCCCTCTCTCTTCCCCTAGTTCCCAACCCTTCGTTCGAGTGCGAAATGAAGCTCTATTGCGAAAAGCAAAGACTTGTCTACCAGTAATAACAAGCAATAAGTTTTCTGTTTTAGGTTTCGAAGATGCTGATGAACCGGAAATATGACTCGTTGGCGATTCCATTGTTCGAGGGCAGCTCGAGGAATTCTGTTGGAGAAACCCTCGTCGTAGGCGCCGTTACTACTACCCTGGTGCAAGGGTGGAGGATATAACTAATAGTGTTGACCATTTTACAGACGGTACCGCCGAGGACACAACGTATGTTATTCATGTCGGTACTAATAACGTTTTAAATTCTAGATCGGAAGAACTGCTGGCTAGGTACAGCGACTTAATAGAGCGACTAAAGGAGAAAACTAATAAGATTGTCTTAACAGGTATACTTCCTCGAATTATCCAACGTAACGATTTCTACAACAAGGCGACCTATATTAACAATAACCTAAAGTCTCTTTGCCAACAGGAAGGAGTGCATTATGCGAATTTTTGGAACAGTTTCTACGGCAGGATGGACTTGTTCCTCGAAGATGGACTTCATCTTAATGACGTAGGAGCTGCGCGTTTAGGAAGACTATTTCATAATACTGTCTCTTCTTTTCAGGCTGCCGTAACTCGAACGGTCCCAACGTAAATTTTACAAATTTCCCCTGCGCTCGCGAAGGTGTCGCAATTACAAACAATTTGAAGGTTCTATCCTTAAATGCTCGTAGCTACGAAATAAAATAAAGGAATTTTTTTCTTTAATTGCTTGTAAAGACTATGATTTAATCGCGATAAATGAATCGTGGCTTAGCACTGAAACACGTGACTTTGTAGGGGAGTATCAAATTAAAGGTTATAGACTTTTTGTTAAAAACAGAATAGGTAGGCGAGGAGGAGGTGTTATGTTGTATATCAAAGATAATATTGCGAACGTTATAGAAGTAAAGCACACAATTCCAGAACCGATAGATCGACTATAGCAGAACTTAAATTGAACGATTTCAAACTTCTTGTTGCGGTTATATATAGGCCCCCTAATCAAACAGCTGATACGGACGAAGCGCTATATCGTGAACTAAAGAGAATAATCGGTAATGAGCAGGCTTTAGTTATGGGTGACTTTAATTGCGCCAACGTGAATTACGATACAATGCAGGGAGACGCGGAAGGTAATCGTTTAGTTAATTTTCTCGAGGATAGCTTTCTTATTCAAAAGGTTGGGAACCTACGAGGTTGGACAGTATTTTAGATTTAGAATAACTACGGATGATAGGCTAATACTGATCTTCAAGTAATAGAACCGTTAAGCAATAGCGATCACAATATGGTAGAGTTTGTCCTCTCAGTAAGTCACTCGAAACCAACTAACTCGACTAAAATTCCTAACTTCCAGCACAAAGTTTTATAAATTTCGAAATAAATTGTCACACGTCAATTGGGAAAACGTAATGGGGAACTCCAACGCAAAACTAATGTGGGAATCGTTCGAAACAGTATTTAGGACTATAAATGAGGAATGTGTACCGTACAAAATTAAGCGTGCGAAAGTAAACAACAAGCCCTTGTGGTTTACTTCGAGAGTAGGAGACATTATAAAGAGTAGAGATAGGGCTTATAGGCTACATAGTGCGATAAAGACAATTGTGTTACGAAACAACTACATATCTCTAAGGCGTGAAGCGAAAAGTGTAATAAAAAAGTCCAAGCGCGAATTTGAAATCTCCATAGCTCGTGACGGTAAAGAAAACCCCAAGCGATTCTTTCAATACGTCAATAATAGAAATCCAGTAAAAAGTGTATTGGGCCTTTGAAAAATGTAAACGGAGATCTAGTTTCTGAAAACAAGGAAATGGCTACCTTGCTAAACGAATTTTTACGTCAGTTTTTACTATAGAAGATGTAACGAATATCCCTACGGTCATAGACATAATACCTTTTGATAATGGTAATATTTTGGATAATATGTGGTTAGTGAAGGGGAGGTAATGCGCTATATTGATAAAATGAAAACGCGTAAATCACCGGGTCCGGATTCCATATATCCCATACAACTAAAAGAATTAAAAGATAGCATTGTTGTGCCGCTAACAAAGATTTTTAATGCGTCTATTTCTGAGGGGTGCGTACCAGATAATTTCAAGTTAGCAAACGTAACACCTATCTTTAAGAAAGGCGATAAAGGTGCGGCGGGAAATTATAGGCCAATCAGTTTAACGTCTGTTGTAGGTAAGCTACTGGAATCAATAATTAGGGATCGTATAGTCGAACACTTAGAATTGCATAAACTAGTTAGAAATACGCAGCACGGTTTTAGGCGAAACAAATCTTGCTTAACTAATCTTTTAGAATTTTTCAAAGCGTGGTTGACGTTTACGATAGACATCGGGCGGTTGATGTAGTGTATTTAGATTTTCAAAAAGCGTTTGACACCGTGCCGCACAAAAGACTCATTGAAAAAACTAAGGCTCATGGAATCAGGGGTGTAGTAATAAATTGGCTAGAAGAGTGGTTGCGAGGTAGGAAACAGAGGGTGGTCGTTGATGAGCGGAGTCGTGTTGGGCTAATGTAGCGAGTGGCGTTCCTCAGGGTTCTGTATTGGGCCCCTTGCTTTTTCTTATATATATTAACGATTTAGATGTCGGCCTAGTCAGTACAGTTTCAAAGTTTGCGGATGACACGAAGCTGGGTGGTAGGGCGATTAATGACGAAGATAGAGGTAAAATTCAGGAAGATCTGAATAAAATCGTTGATTGGTCAGTCACATGGCAAATGAGATTTAACGTTGATAAGTGCAAAATTTTGCATATAGGTTCGCGTAACGGTAATTTTGCGTATAGTATGTCAGGGAAAGATTTAACAAGCGTAGAGCAGGAAAAAGATTTAGGAGTTATAGTCACTGGTGATTTAAAAGTAGCGAAACAAAGTACAGCAGCGGTCAATAAGGCGAACAAAGTTAGGTTTTATAGCTCGAAATTTTGAGTACAAATCGCGCGATATTATAGTTCCTCTTTATAAATCATTAGTTAGACCCCATTTGGAGTACGCGGTCCAATTTTGGAATCCGCATATGCGCAAAGATATAGACAAAATCGAAAGAGTTCAAAGACGAGCAACTAAGATGATTCCGTCGCTTAGGTCAAAGTCGTACGAGGATAGGCTTAAGGAGTTAAAATTGACAACACTCGAGACTAGGAGGCTAAGGGGTGATCTAATCCAGGTTTTCAAAATTATGAATGGGTTCGATAACGTAGATAGAGATAGCTTTTTCGAAATATCTCAATATAATAGGACTAGAAATAACGGGTGTAAGTTGACAAGTAGAAGGTTCGAGACAGCAGTTGCCAAAAACTTTTTTACGCATAGAATAGTAAATAGGTGGAATAGTTTGCCGGTAGAAGTAATTAGTAGCACGTCTATAAACATGTTTAAAAATCGATTAGACGCATATGTTGATAGATGGGTATAGTTTAAGGTAGTAAAATTAAGGCTTTGTGGTGATAGATCCCACAGCTCAACACAAGTGTTGTGGGATATAGGGAGGCAGCATCTTGGGTTAGGGGATACTCTGTCCTTACACACCCCATTTAAAGAGATTCCTCTGCCGAGCGGTGCCCCCCATAGTACTGTGAGGTATTGAAAAACTCATGATCTTCACTTGCCCACAAACACCTTTAAATGGGAGACCCAAAATGGGTGCACACACATTTCTACATTACTGTACAGTCTTTACAGCCACACCTACACTTTTCCTCCTAAGTATATATTGTAATGTATATGGTTGTAAATTTTGACTTGGTCCGCAATCGATATGGACCGTGACTTATTTTTCGTTGGCAAGGTACTAGTATTGATGGATACCGTAATGAAATTGACTGGATTCTTTGGATCTGATATATTTGCATGTCGGTTATAAATAGATATAGAGTGTAACATTAGCCCTGTTCAAAAATCAACTTTTTCTTATTTTCATAGGTTTCTGTACTTTTTCCCATGCTTTTTGACCTGAAAAGGCCGAAAATCACAACCATTTTGACCTAGGTTGTTGGAAGCATTGCCGCATGGAGCTTTAAGTTTTCTGCCTTGAAATCGGCCAAAAGCACCAGTTCCGGGGTCCCTTGAATCATGTTTTGCACTATAACTTTTTATCTAAACAAGATAGAGCAACAAAATAGGCACCAAATTAAAGTGTTTTTAATCCTCTTTCTAACTTATACAATTATGATAGTCTTGGAACAAGAAATGGCACATTGGTACATACAAAGATTTCAGAAATATCACAAAATTCGTTTTCTCACACTCAAGGCAGACAAGGCGCCTTATTCATGACAAATTTGAGATTAACATTTTGTCACAAGTCTAATCGATCAAGAAGTGAAAGCATTACATGATGATTAATTTCATAATGACATTTACACAGTCAGTTGTTGAGAGTTTGTTTCTTGAAGCTGTCAAAGCGGCGTCTGTTGAACTCCACAGCTTGAAGGAGATAGTCCCTTTGCTTGGCATCTGTTGTTATGACATTTGCAAAGTCGCTCATCATCTTGACACCACGTTCAGCAATGTCATTCACCGCTTTCAGATTCTTAACATAGTCCAACGCTTTTCTGTAGTCCTCATTCTGTGGCCAAGACGTGACAGGTTCCAGAAGCCACTCGGATCCAATGTTCAGTGTGTCCAGCAGGAAATGTGATTCTGGGCCAATGAGATCAACCAGGGTGGTCTTAGCTGTGACTCTCTGGAATAGAGGCTTTCCTGTTCTGAAGCTGTCTGGCTTCTCAGTGGCATGTAACTGGGCAGCAATGTCGTGCTTCAATGTGTCACTCAATCTACTGCTGAACAGGGCAAATGGCACGACTTCCTGCGTCAGGTACCATTTGTGGTTTTCCATCTTATTAAGTACTGCATCAGCAAGCTCTGGGTCAGTTTTCTTGTACTTCAACATGTCCTGGATTAGACTTAGATCATTCACGGGAGCATCTGCAGCAGACATTGACATCATCCATACAGGAGTGTAGAACAGCGCAAGGAAGGTGTTGAGTCTTTCCAGCTTTGATACAGTGTCTTCGTCGTACTCAAGTTGATCTGCAAACATCAGCATTTTCATGGAGTACAGGTTTCTGGCCATCCATCTGGCCTGATGAATGGCGCCTGGTCGACTCCAGTGAATACCTCGAGGAGGCGTTCCTCCAAGAACAATGACTGTCAGTTCAGCCATTTCCCTGTAGTCGGCTCTTGGAAGCCTTTCTGCTGTTAGAATGTCTTGGAGTATTTCTTCACTGTTCTTCTTCTTTTCCTTCAGCCATTTGCTGTTGATAGCAGCATCTTTGGGTTTTCCTTGGACAAGTCCGTCCAAACATCCTTCAGATGCTCAAACCAGGGATTATCTGGCCCCTTCACCTTCCCAAACAGCTTCTCCCAAACTGCTCCTACTAGGATTTCCAGGATGTGATGTCGACAGGCCAGATAAAACACCTTTTTGTTCAGCATTTTCTCTAGCAGTTTGGCAGCTCCTCTGTGAACTCCACTGTTACTGGATGTAGTGTCAAAAACAAGGGCAGTAACATTATCCGTAAGTTCCCATGTCTCCAGTAAATCCATTGAAGCCTCAGCCTGAGCTGTGCCAGAAGAATTGTCGATGACAGGTACTCCCAATAACTTTCCTTCAGTGTATGAAGGTGGACCAGACACTAGCACAGCTAAAGTCTCTGAGGTACTTCCAGGTTCACTGCCCAAGACATCTTTGAGCAACTTTCCATCCCAGTGTAAGGCAGCGTACTGTGGGGGGTTTTCACAAAACTTGGACATGTGACTCTGGCTGATATTATACCTGGACAGCATTCTGTTGCGACGTGTTGTTGAGGTTGAGATGACGAAGTTATCCAGATCAGCCCCTCCAGCTTTCAAGGTGGCAGAAACCATGGCAGTAACTTGATTGTCTGATAAACCAAGACGATCAGCTGTATTGCAGATGACATCACATTCCATGACCTTCCTTGGAAACGTCAAAGTCACACTAGTCACAGTGTCTTGATGGTGAGAACATCCAGGACGAGGCTGATGGTAATCCATGTCCTCTGTGTTAGCGTCGTTGTCAGTTGAGTCACCCCAGGTAATGTCATCCACATGAACAACTGCCTCTTGTTCTGCTGCAGCTGTAAAATAGTACAACATGTTAAGACAGTAATTGTTAAGTACATGCTAAATATCGCAATGGAGTAAAACTTAAAACTTTTTGTAACGTTCAAAGTAATTAGTTTTACCTTGTTCTTGTCTATGCTGCAGTCTTTCATTCCTCGCTGCTTGCTGCAGGGATCTTGTCTCAAAAATCTTGTCATGACCAGACATATGACCTTTCCTCTCAGTCTTTTGGTCTTCGTAGAACCTGATATCCTCATCTTTCTTCTCTCTGGATAACAGTCTGTTGTTCTGTATTTCCTGGATTGCATCTGGAGCTCCTATATCGAACAGGCTGTCTAATTCCAGCACAAATGCTCCTCTTTTTCCTCCAGGGTTACTTGCTCTTCCTTTGCTTTTCACCAGAGCACGATGTTTCTCATGTAGTTTCATGAAGAGCTTCATTGCGTTGTACTTGGTCATTGTCTTGATCCTAGCCATCTGCCAGAATGGGATGATAGATTCAACTGTTTCATATGCAAGGTCTTGAACCATGGGCCTCCCTGCATTTTCCGGTAAATTCTGAAGATTAAGGAAATACTGGAACGCCTGTCTGTTGGTGGGAAGCTGGGAACCACTGATAAAAGCTGAAGGGTATCCAACCAGGAAAGTTTCAGTGAGAGATCTGGTAGATGGCCCAGTTGACACCTGCCTGTGGACAGTACGTGGAGGTTCTGAGATATCAACTGTGCGCCCACGGAGCTCCCTCAGCTCCTTGCTTAATGCCATTGTGAAGTTGTAACTTGTAGATGGTTTTCTAGATTCTGATTGAGTTTCTGTTGTTTCCTGAAAAATGATAGATAATTATTATTATTATTATTATTATTATTATTATTATTTATTATTATTATTAATTTTATGCTCTTTCATTTGATACCTAATTTGTTGCTCTATCTTGTTTAGATCAAAAGTTAAAGTGCAAAACATAATTCAAGGGACCCCGGAATTGGCGCTTTGGCCGATTTCAAGGCAGAAAATTTAAAGCTCCATGCGGCAATGCTTCCCAACATCCTAGGTCAAAATAGTTGTGATTTTCGGCTTTTCAGGTCAAAAAGCATGGGAAAATGTACAGAAACCTATGAAAATAAGAAAAAGTTGATTTTTGAACAGGCCTAGTAACATATTTGTGGATAGTAGTCTATTATGACTTGATCCTCTGGATCGAGATTCTATCTTTAGTTTTAAATCGATAATTAATTAGTTTTTTGATAAAATTGGTCGTTGCAATGTACAGGCAGTTGTTACATAAATTTCTTATGTTCTTGTGGTTCGGAACCCACGTAAAATTGTAGGTCCCCTCCGCCACCACGGAGGACATACACAATTACGAACACAGTTAGGTAGACCACCATGAGTGGATCCTAGGGTCTTTGTTGGTCTGAAACATTTATAACATTATATAATAATACACATATATACAGGGTGTCCCGTAAATCTGGACCCATAGGGCAAAATTAATAAAATTACAAAATAGTCCAAAAATTTATTACATAATCTGTTCAAAGTGTCCGCCGTTGTGTCGCACACATAGTTCAAGACGCAATCTCCATTGCGACAGCACTTTCTGAATCACAGTCGCAGAAATTTCTTGACACGCCTCCACATGCGTGCTTTAAGGTGGAAAATGTTCTGAATTTTGACCTCGTACACGTTGGCTTTCAAGTGGCCCCACAAATAAAAATCCAGCGAGTAAGATCAGGGCTCCTTGGTGGAAACTCAACATGTCCTCGTCGTCCAATCCAGTGTTCTGGAAACTGTGTGGTAAGGTAATTTCTAACCGTCGTGGCGTAATGCGGAGGGGCGCCATCCTGCTGAAACCACTCCGGTAGTCGCCTGCTGGGTTCAACATGCTTGGAATGCTTCCTCCTGCAACATCTTGAGGTACGTGTCACCGGTTACCGTCACGTCAAAGAAGAAGGGACCAACGATTCTGTCTTTCCATATCCCACACCAAACCATGAGGCGTTGGGCACCTTGTTCCTTGGAAGGATCAAACCAATGAGGATTTGTTGGTGACCAGTATCGAGTGTTCTGACGGTTGACTTCCCCAGAAACATAAAAGTTCGCTTCATCAGAGAACAGAATTTTTGATGGAACGTCTCATCACTCACGCATTGTTCTTCTGCCCATTCGCAAAACTGAACTCGCCTATCAGGATCATCTTCACTTAAACGCTGATGGAGTTGCAGTTTGTATGGATGCCAGTGATGAAGTTTCAAGATGCGGTGGATGCTGCTCTTGGAGATCCCAATTTCGCTGGACATGCGTCGAAGTGACTTCTTGGGACTGACAGCGAAGCTAGCCAACACATTGGTACTGGTTTCGTCTTCCGTAACAGTCCTTGAGGGTCCTCTGCGAGGCTTGTCAGCTACGGATCCAGTTTCCTTAAATTTGGCTATCAACTTGCCAACACATCTGTGTGTGATTGGTGCGCGGTCTGGATGCATATTGTTGAATTCTTCGGCCACTTCCCGGTGACTGCGGGTCCCGACCAGCAAAATAACTTGAACTCTCTCCTCTCTAGTCAGTGACATGGTTTACCTGCAACATAATAAAAAAATATTATAAATCCCTATGGGTCCAGACTTATGGGACACCCTGTGTGTGTGTATATATATATATATATATATATATATATATATATAATATATAATATATAGTGATGCAAAAATCACGCATCATAAGAATTTTTGGTGTTGATTATAATATATTATTTTTTCTTTTAGGTAGGGATGGCTGCGAAATTAACAATAGACGAGAGGGTGAGCTTGGTTTTAATGTATGGAATATCAGGTACAACAAATCGATGAATCGGTACAGAATTTAAATTCTCTACCGATTCATCGACTTTTTGTACCTGGTATTCCATACATTACAACCAAGCTCACCTTCTCGTCTATTGTTAATTTCGCAGCTATCCCCTACTTAAAAGAAAAAAATTACATATTATAGTCAACACTGAATATTCCTATGATGCGCGACTTTTTCGCCACCCTGTATATAGATATATATATATATATATATATATATATATATATATGGGATATTTCACAATTAAACACGTGAAATGAGTGAATGATACAAACCCACAAAGAAAAAGATAAATGATTCCAAGATCTTTCGTGTATTCAGAAGTACACCTCGTCAGGGAATGAAGGGAGAAGGCGAGATGTGACAAAAATATATACATATGTACAACGAGACAGAAAAATAAAAAGACTAGCACATGATTAACAAGAGTTTAATTAAAGGCAAAAGATTTTAACAGGATATATTGTCAATTTTATACATTCCCGCACTGTTATTGAAATTATTTTTAAAATGGATAAATGCACATTCTAGAATATTCCTTTCAATTATAGCTCTGTTTTTAACGAGCGCTTTAGAACTTGATACTATGATTACAGCTATACATATGGTTAAACAATGCATTAGAATTATTTGCTGTTCTACACGCATATTTATGCTGTTTTACCCTAATATCTATAGTGGGCCTAGATATAGTCGTTTAAGGTGATAATGATTAATTTAATGCTAGTGATTAATTGATGCAAATTGATTGTTTATTAATGACAGGCTGGGTTAACAATTTATGATGTCCTACAGTATCACCGGTTGAAGGTGGCTAATGGAGTAGGCCTACTATAATATATCCGAGTGATACGAATTGCTTCGCAGGTCGACACAGCTTGGATTACACCCAAGCAAAATGTTAAGGTTATGAAAGCACCTTATGGTTTTGTATTTAATTAAGAAAATAAATCAGTTATTTGTTCACAGTGAATAACAATGACAAACAATAATTATAGTGTTTAACGACTATATAACGGCATTTATATTATGAAAAAGTCTGACTGAGGATTAGTAAATGAGAAAAAGAATTATACAGATCAATGGTTAAGAAATACGCTCGTTTATGAGAGGCTAATGGTATGCTAAAATGGGACACAGCATGAATATGAAAACTAGTGATTACTGAAATTATGCATGTACGTTATGACTTATGATACAACCAATAGAAATTATGTAACACGCTGACTATGAATAAACACAGAATAAATGATGCAGCCTAAGAATTATGGAAATTAGTGACGTGCGTTTATGGTGCTCTTTAGGTCACGTATTACACTGCTTATGTAGGCCAGAGTTACGCAGTAGTGGAACACTGAATGGGCCTAGTAAATGACAAAGAAATACACGTGCGTTTAGTACACGGGAAGTGGATTCGGATGTCAATAATGAGTGCTTAAATAAATCACATAAATAAACGGATGCAAAGTATTTGTGGATTACATGATTGAACACAATAGCATGATGCTACACGATTACGGTTTTGGAATGACACTTGAATTGGGAAATAGGCCTACTGCGTTCTTTAACGAGAGTCAGTTAGAACGCTTAATTACACACTTTGGGAGTATAGCCTACCGTTCGGGGCGGTAGGCTGATGTAGGCTTCACGAGAGTTACTTAGAAAAGATGCACTTAGCTTACCGGGACGATGGAAACTAGTGTTGAAAACCGGTTTGTAAAAACCGGTTTTCAACCGGTTTGTAAAATTCCCCTAAAAATCGAAAACCGAAAGAAAAAAACCGGTTTTATCGATTGATTTTTATTTGGCTCAAACTTGCGCGAACGGCAGCTACGCGCTACAGCGCACAAAAAATAACTTCGAATACATTACCTATTAAGTTAAATTGTGACAAACTGGCAACTGCTCTTCAGTATAATTTTTGCCTATCTGGCAACTCGATCTTCAGTTTGTCTCATCATGTATGCTGTAGTGTAGAGTCAGTCGACTAAAGCCCTATTCGCAGTATAAGACCCTTAATGCCCTTTGTTTCTTAGATGTCATTTCCAAATAGGGATAAAATCTAAATTATTTTATATTTTTTTCTTACACGAAGAGTCAATTTTCTGTTTTCTAGGTAAAGTTTTTTTATTAAAAATTTTATTTCAATGTTTTTTTCCAAAATAGAGATAAATTTTATTTTATTCTTTATAATTTTTTTACAAAAGAAGTTCATTTCTTTCTAAGTATAGATGTTTATTTTAAAAAATTATTTCAAATCTAAATTGTTTGAATAATGTATTATTTTGGCTAAAATAAAATATGTCAAAGTTGTCATTTTCTTATTCATATGCATACATATGATGCTGCATTTTTGCATTCTTTTGACCAAAAAATAGGCGATAAGCTATGCTTGTTAAGAGTTAAAGTCAGTACCTTTCAATTGTGGCTTTTAAAAATTACTATACTTTTCGGTCATAACCGGTTAAAACCGGTTTTCAAAAACCAGATCGATTAAAAAAACCGGTTTGTAAAGTTTCGATTATTTTTCAACACTAATGGAAACCTCTGTTGAAGAAGTGTTGAAGAAGTGTTGAAGGTGAACCTATTACTCTAGGCTCGAGGTGTCGTTGACCGTCCTATTGAAGCTTGTTGACCGAGCGCTGTTCGTGTCGATTAAGCCTCTGAGATGGAAAAGATGCTTGAAGGTTGACTTTGTAGAACGTAGGTCCGAGGTGATGCTGACCGTCCATTGAAGTTTGTTCAACGGGCGCCGGTCGCCTCAAATGTTGATTCGCTTCGTGTAGAATTGAGATGATGCTTGAGGGACAAGCCGGCTGAAGTCGAAACGGCGCTGGGCTTCGAAGAAGTGCTTCTGCAGGCTGACGGCGGAAGGTCTTACTTGACGATAGATCGGAAGCTTTGAAGGAACAGCAGGCCGCTCCCGGCGGGAAGCCGGAGGCGGTTGATGTGACAAGTTTACTGACGAAGGAGACGTGACACGTGACGAGAAATACAAACGAGAAGTGGTGAGCGTGAGTGAGGAATGAGTGAGTGAGGAAGTGTCCTTTAGTTGTTAAGGGCTTGCTTTCGCGGGCCTTTTCGGACAAAACAGACGTTTTCATTGTTTCTGATTTCTTGACCACGTATATCTTTTAAGAATGTTTGATGATGGCGTGGAAGAAAGAATTTGTTTGTCTACTTGTTAGTCTACTCTTGTCGGTCCTCTACATATCTAACGTTTTACCCGTTTGGCCTCTATATACTGAGTCACACTGTGTACATCCGATCGAATACACACAACCAACAACATTATCCGGGCTAGTCTTTATTAGGCGTGATTTAACAGTATTATTATACTTAAAGACTACATTGACACCAATTGCTTTAAGTAAAGTCGGAAGATATTGAAATTTACATGGTATGGTAGGCTAAGGATATTTTTAGGCTCAAGTTCCTTTACAGTTACACTATTATAATACTTATTCTTGGCTTTCCTAAGACAGTTATCTAGAAATGAAATAGGATAACATAATTTAGTACCAATATTCATGATATTGCATAACTCGGAATCTAAAAATTCAGGACTGACAACTCTCAATGCTCTAAGAAACATAGCAGAGAAAATGAGATTTAATCGAGGGATGATGGTGAGAATAAAAATGCACATAAGAGTTATTATTAAGTAGGCTTACGAAAAACTTCAAATTTAAACTGATTAAAGCATCACCGAATTTTTAGATTCAGAAAAGATAAACTTCCATCATTTTCTTTTTCAACCGTGAACTTAATACATGGGACTAAATTGTTGAACGTACCAAGAAATAAGTCAACATCCAAATTGTTGGGCCAAAGGCATAAAATATCACCTATATACCTGTACCAAACAAGGTTAAAATTAACATTAGTAGGCAAAATTCTGCTTTCAAAAACTTCCATATATAAGTTAGCTAATACCGGTGAGAGGGGATTTCCCATCGCCAATCCAAACGACATAGCATAAAACTTATTTTCAAACTGAAATAATAATTATTGAATCATATGTAAAAAGTTATAGCAACACTTTTTTCAGTAAATAAAACCGAGTTAAAATTGAGTTACAGCTCCTCTCCTCTCTAAACTTCATCTTTATCGTCCGAATCATCCACGCACTACTGTGCGTGGACAAATCTTTTTTGATCACGACTTGCACTTCGCGACAGCTCTTCTGAAGGCTATAACCTTTTTCTTAAGAAACTACACCATACGCAATTTACACCGAAAGATAGAGGACGTCGTCGCGAATAATTTGATGTAAACATTGAACAAATTTGTTCACTACAAAAAAGGTTCAGAGCAAAGTTTATGTGGCCAAAATGTTGTTCAGCTGAGTAAGGTGTTTTGTCCGCGTGACGCTGGAAGGCGCTTCTTCGTCAAGAGTTCTAAGTTCCGTCCAGCGGAGCTATTTTATAATTTGTTTTTTTTGTGGTAAAATGTATGAAATATTTTATAATCTTTTGTGAAATCGAGGAAAAGCAAGTCAGTCGATAAAGTAAATGCTGAGTTCTTACTGCCTTACAAATTACTGCCTTACATATTTTGTGCAAAATATGTATTTAAAACGAAAAGGCGTTGTCTACAAAAGTCATGGATTAGTCTGAAAATGCGTCCTGCTAAAAGGCAAATATTTTGTGTGTGCATAATAATAAACTTTAAAAAGAAAAGAACAAGAATAACACGAAAAACATATGGCGTTTGAAATTGAAAGTTAAAAAAGCAGAAGATATTTAGCGACATCTCTTAGAAAGAAAAGAAAAGAAAGGAAAAACTACTCGTGTGTGTATATATATATATATATATATTATATATATATATATATATATACAGGGTGGGCGGAAAGTAGCTCCCTATTTTGGATTGGTAAAAAAATACTATATTATCCATTTATTTCAGAAGAAATAATATGAAAAGGTAGGCATACATGGTAGGTTTTCTCTAAAATTCAATGTGGGCTCCAACTCTTTCCACCAGCTTCTGGAGCCGCCCAGGAATGGCGTCCACTGACTTTAGCAGGAACTCCGGCGGGATGGAGGACATGACTTCCCGAATTCGGTCCTCCAGTTCTTCCAATGTCCTCGGTTTGGTGCGGTAGACTTCTTCCTTTACCCACCCCAAAGAAGAAGTCGCACGGTTACCGCTGAAAAACGGCAGAATCGGTTCAGTGTAACGGTGTGGTGTGGTATGACCTCAGATCAGGTTGTGGGCCCGTTCCTTCTGCGCAACACCATGAATGCTGAGCGGTACCTTGCTATGTTGCGAAACGAGGTCTGGCCGGTTGTCAGCACATGGAGAACATCGACGATCTGATATTTATGCAAGATGGCGCCCCTCCGCACTTCGCTCTTGTTGTCCGTGAGTGGCTGGATGCCCACTTCCCTGGGCGTTGGATGGGTCGTCGTGGTCCACATCAATGGGCAGCCAGGAGCCCCGACTTGACACCGTGCGACTTCTTTCTTTGGGGGTGGGTAAAGGAAGAAGTCTACCGCACCAAACTGAGGACATTGGAAGAACTGGAGGACCGAATTCGGGAAGTCATGTCCTCCATCCCGCCGGAGTTCCTGCTAAAGTCAGTGGACGCCATTCCTGGGCGGCTCCAGAAGCTGGTGGAAAGAGTTGGAGCCCACATTGAATTTAGAGAAAACCTACCATGTATGCCTACCTTTTCATATTATTTCTTCTGAAATAAATGGATAATATACGTATTTTTTTACCAATCCAAATAGGGAGCTACTTTCCGCCCACCCTGTATATATGAACAGAAACAGTATACACATTAAAATAAACATACTGAAACCAAAGCGAAAGAATATATCTTCAAAACTCTCTCGGTCTATCTTAACATCTCAAGGCCGAGTGTGTAACTTGGCGGCTCACAAAATTCAAAATTCTAATTTTCAATGGCATTGGTTGAAATCTCACCGAGGTAAGGTAAATTTATCTCTAATGTATTTTATCTTAAAACTTAAGTTTCTATTGGTATGTTGTTGCTGATTAACATAAAACTGACATGCATGTAATTACACTCGGTTAATGAAAATAAAATGAAATGGCACTTAATTGACATTTCTTCCAATAGATGGCGCCACATACTTTGATTAAATTGTTTTCAAGGCATCAGTTCCCGAAATGTATTTCATCAAGTATCGAAGTTTGATGAAAATACTGTCATCACCTGAGGGTACTCGTTCGATGAAAGAATTTCCCACATCTTGATGAAAATTCTAGTCTCAGTGTACTGTACATGTTAAAAGCTGAGCTGCCGCTAAATATTCTTTTTTAACTTTGAATTTTTACAGCAAAATGTTTTTTGTTATTCTTGTCCTGTTCTTTTTAAGGTTTATTATTATTATTATTATTATTATTATTATTATTATACACAAAAACAAGATTTGCCTTTTTGCAGGACGGATTTTTCAACTAATACATACGGTTTTGCCTAATCTCGTTCGTTTTCATAAATATTTATATTTCTCTAATTATTTTGACATTTTGACAACTTAAATTTATGTTTCCTTTTTTTTCGTTGTAAATTGATTAGTCCCTGAAGACCTGAAGACGAAAACAGCAAAACGATGGAATAAAAATTGAGGAAGGAAGTGTCAAAAAATATTCATAGTCACTTATAGTTGTATGCATCTTATTACTTTTTGTATCATACTTCAGTTTTCAATAAGTTAATCTATTATTTCTCTCTCTCTCTCTCTCTCTCTCTCTCTCTCTCTCTAATGAAAACAGACCACACCCATTAGAGACATAAATTTTAGGTTTTTCTTTCTATCATGAGAAATTAATTGAAAATAAAAGTTTTGGGGCGATAAACAATAAACGTTAAGGATCTTCGTATTAAAAAAAAAAAGAAGACCCGTTCTCTCGCTTAACAAGATACGCCAAGTATAAAGTACAAAAATGAAGTATAAATGAAAATAAAATTAATTTGGGTTCGTGTAAATAAGAGTATTTTGTAAATAAAATAATTTTTAAACATTTTTTGTGAGAAAATAAAGAGTTAAAATTTATTATTCCGAAATTTCCCTTTTAAAATGGCGGTTATTTGCCAGGTTTCACAAATTAAATTTAAAGTAGAGTTTGGCGTTGGCAATATAGTGGGTAAACACCGTCTTCCCTTTAAGCGACGTGAAGGCACTGAGATCGGGGATTGGATTCTGGATGGTGCTAATTATTAAAAATCTAAGAGTTAATTTAAGAGTCCGTCGAGCCTAAGCGCTGTACCAGTTTCAGGACTTCCTCACTGATTATGGTTATTATTAAACATAGTCTAACATGGAAACAGTTTTGTGAAGAAATTAATAAAATGTTACGTGAAAAGTGGGAGGAAGTGGGCAGAGTCTAACTCAAATATCTTGTAACCTTAATTTAATAAAGAAAACAAATACATATTACCTGTGAAATTAGGTTGTGAACTTAAATAATTACTATCACATAAATCGTAAATGCTTTCCATATGACACCCGAAAAATTACAGTACTGTAAATATGGCTTGTAAAGCATGTTTATATAAATATATAACGAAATGAAAGGTGTATTTAATAATTAGCGACTTAATTAATATGCATAGCTTTACTATCGCCCTTCTTCTTAACTCCTTCAAATTGAGTACTTCTTTCACGAAAGTGAATTGAAAATTCATACCTTCCAAACATCTGATAGGCGACACTTCTAAACCGAAGTAAATTTCAGACGTGGTATAGTGGTAAAATTTATCAGAGGGAAAACCAAGTTGTAAGACTGGTGCTACGTTACAGTATGGTATAAGATATAATGATAATGAGAGAGAAGGGCCACAAATTGGCACAGCGCTCAGGCTAACTAATGCAGCCCATTAATTACTCTAACCCCTATATTATTATTATTATTATTATTATTATTATTATTATTACCAGTAGCACCAGAATTGGAATCCACGACTTCAATGTCAACGTTACCCACTGAGCTACGAACGCTGATGGTAAAAGTTATGAAGGTAAAGGTTTGTGAGTCCCCACACCATCTGTGGTAATTACAACTCCGCCAAACGTCAACAATGGTGCGGGGCCGATTGCTCGATTTTTTTCCTTTACCTTCCCCGCGTCAGCATCCGTAGCTCATTGGGTAACACCGTTTCCTTATAAGCGAAGTGAAGACAATGGAGTCGGGGGTTCTAATTCCGATAATTTTGGTAATAATAAATAATACGGGAATTAAAACAATGGGTGGCCGCATTAGTTGGCTTTAGTGTTGTGCCAGTTTCTGGCCCTCTTCACTCATTATTATTAGAGTAATAGGCCGCATTAGTTGGCCTGAGCGTTGTGCCAGTTTGTGGCCGTATGACTGATTACTAAGCATACGATTAAATTTTTTAAATCGCCCTAAATGGCTCTTTATATCTTTTGATGAGTTTTGCAAAAGTATTTCAGTAAAATTTAATAGCGGCAAGACTTACAATTTAGAGTTTATATAAATCATAAACTATATAGTTTCCGACCCTTAAAGGGAAGCTTTGGAATTTAGCAGATGGTAACTGGAGCCACACGTCTATTAACACAACGGATTGTAGTGATTCAAGAGAAGCCTTGACTCCGCCCACTATGAAGCCAATGACGCTGGTACCAAATCTCACTTCATTCACCCGTGACCCGTTCGAGAAGGCTTCACCGTGGAATTTCCGGACGCTTTCATTGTACAATGACAGACGAAGAATATTTGTTGAAGGAACTAAAGACTTACAATCTTCGTCTGTATAAAGTCCCTCAAGGAGTCCTCGTAAAAGAGTTACACAAACCTTAGGAAGAAATCTAGAAACTGAATGAAGAAATTATTGTGTCTCTCTTCACCAAACGTAAAACCACTAAGTACAGTCCACAGTTCATAAAGGGAAGGAAAATAAACTGCAGAAGAGAAGCTCAGCACAGAACTGTTGTGGTAATAAGGAACCTGAAACAGCCTCACTCCACCCTCGAGAATGATATGAAAAACCTTAAAGGAAAGACGATCGAAACCCGAATCTCCGAGTTAACATGAAATCTACAGATATCAAGACTCACTCGGTCGGTCGAAAGAAAACAACGCTAGAGGGTCTAAAAGAATAACTATTTTTCGGACAAATACAGTAAATTTCAAGCAGACAAAATGATCGACAATTTATATTATAAAAACTAAACAAACTTTACCTAACTCACTCTAATTTAACCAAACCTGATCTAACCCAATCTAGGTGTCTTAGTCTAAGGAGTCCCCATCCCCTTCAAACTCCAATATTAATTGTGTTGCCAGTGATTTTGTTGTTCTCTCTCTCTCTCTCTCTCTCTCTCTCTCTCTCTCTCTCTCTCTCTATATATATATATATATATATATATATATATATGATGAAAAATAATCACGAAGGAAAAAGAAAACAGGAAATAGTGCTCAAGCGCTTTCGTCTAATGACATCCTAAGGAACACTGAAATTAATGACAAGTTCGAGACTATATATATAGGGCACAAAAAAAAAATAAAAAAAAGATAATATGATTGGTGCACAAAAAAAATTGTAGGAGGAGCATACAAATTTATATGGAAAAGCGAATATTCAATGGAGAATATTATCAACAGGGTTTTGGGATGGCCATGGGTAATCCTTTGTCGCCCCTCCTCTCCAATATTTATATGGATTTTTTCGATAACGTACATTCTGAGAATCTTGGGGGTTGGCATCCCATGGTTGCGGTACGTCCACGATAGTTTGTGTATCTGGCCCGTGAAGCGTGACCTGGATGACTTCTTCCTTCAGTTAAATAATTAAGTCCCCTCCATTAAGTTTACTTTGGAAGTGGAACAAAACATCTCAATCCCGTTTTTAGACGTGCTTGTACATAGGGAAAGCTAGGTTTTAAGTTTAGTATCTATCGGAAAAAAAAACAATTTGTCCTACGTATACTTTTACTCCTGACATAACGCCCATCAAAGAAAGCCATATTTTCCTCAATGTTTCTCCACGCTTTTAGAATCGCCAGTCCGGAATACATAGATGCCTAGTTAGAAAAACTCAACAGTATTGGAAGTGATTTGTGTTACCCACCTGCTTTTTTGGAATCTTGTCTTAACAAGGCAAAACGAACTTTCTATCGTGTGAATAATAATCCTCCCACTTTGTCGAAGAATATTTTAGTACCGGTAATTCCATTTTTCCCAGGCTTTTTAGGCATTCCTAATTTACTTAAACTTTTGAACATTACTGTAGTATTTTCATATGGCAATACAGGTATACCCCGTTATTCATAGCTTCGATATTCGTAGCTTCGCTTATACGTAATATATTTTTTGACACCAAATTCCGCTATTCGCAAACCCAGCTCCGTTATTCGCAATGCCAGATAAGGGAAAAAATTTCACACTTCCGCCTGCTATCAAACGCAACGCAGCATGCCTGTATCGCAGGCCATTATTCAAGAAAAGGCACGGTCTTTGTGGCGAGATGTGAGGAAGGAAGTCGTTGGTGAAGGTGAGAGCAGTGGTGGTGGTGAAACTTTCAGTGCGAGTCGGGGTGGTTTGACCCCAGTCGGGGGCTGTTTGAGGAAATAAAAGTACAGTACAGGTATGTTTATTCTTTTATTGATGTTATTCATAACTTACTATGCTAATACAGTACTCGTAATACAGGTCTGTATTTGTGTTTTATACTTGCTTTTATGTATCGTATGGGAACGTATCCAAACATTTTACCTTCTGAAAAATGGCCACCGGAACGCATCCCCTGATAAAACATGTATTTATATGGGGAAAAAAAATGATTCGTTATTCGCAATTTCACTATTCGTAATGAGTCTGAGGAACATAACTCTTGCGAAAACCGGGGTATACCTGTATTGTGAAAGATATTATAGTAAAGAATAGTCCTACCAATAATTTAGGCATTAGCTATAAAATTGGTTGGAAACAATGGATTCCTTTTACATTGGACCGACGGGAAAGAATTTGAACACGCGTGTAAAACAGCATCAATATTCTGTTAGAACGGGACAGTCGTCCAGTGCCCTTTTTGTCCATTTGTTAGACTTATCCCATTGCATTGATTGGAATAGTGCTTCAGTTTTGTTTCACTCAAGCAACATTGTCAATACAAATATTACTGAGTCTGTCATTATTCAACTTACAAACAATTTCAACATTAACCAGTGCCTTTTTCGTTTGATCCTGTTGTTTTGAATTCGTTCAGAACGGATTTAGACAAGAAGGGCAAGGTACTAAAACTCTGGTAGCTTTTCCATATAAATTTGTATGCTCCTCCTACAACTTTTTTGTGCGCCAATCATATTACCTTTTTTATTATTTCTTCTTTGTGACCTACAGTACATATAGTTTCAAACTTGTTATTAATTTCAGTGTTCCTGAGGATGTCATTAGACGAAAGCGCTTGAGCACTATTGTTTTCTTTTTCCTTCGTAGTTATTTTCATCATAAATATTATTCACGTATTATTTTCGTGAAATAATTTTCATTTATATACTGTATATGTATATATTATGTGCATATATATATATATATATATATATATATATATATATATATATATAATTATTATATATATAATAAATATAAATTATACATATTTATATGTATGTATATTATATACATTTTTTTAACTGCAAACCACACACAGTATAATTAAGGCAAAGAACGACGCTTGTTTAGAAGAGTGTCCGCACAAGAGGAGAGAAAACGAGCAATGAAAAATGAGACATCTCCCGGGAATCGAACCCGGGATCATCCGATTGCCGGTCAGATATGCTAACCATTGCACCAAGAGCCTCCATGAATCAGAATTCGTAATTC
The DNA here is from genome assembly GCA_023014485.1 of Bathynomus jamesi. NCBI lineage: Eukaryota > Metazoa > Arthropoda > Malacostraca > Isopoda > Cirolanidae > Bathynomus > Bathynomus jamesi. The sequence goes on from JAJOZX010013038.1 coordinate 89,937, forward strand.
TCCTACGAGCGGACACTCTTCTAAACAAGCGTCGTTCTTTGCATTAATTATACTGTGTGTCGTTTGCAGTTCAAAAATGTGTGTCTGTGTGTGTGTGTGTGTACGGCATGAGAAGGTCCCCCTCAAAGGGCATTCGATTCCGCTCGTACGTAGGCGAATTACGAGTTCTGATTCATGGAGGCTCTTGGTGTAATGGTTAGCATATCTGACCGGAAATCGGATGATCCCGGGTTCGATTCCCGAAAGATGCCTCATTTTTCATTGCTTGTTTTCTCTCCTCCTCTTGTGCGGACACTCTTCTAAACAAGCGTCGTTCTTTGCATGTATATTTATATATGTATAAATGAAATAAATGCAAAAAACTTCACTTTTTTCTACGTGAAGGTCAAAATATGAAAATAAAAACCCACTCTAATAGACAGAGTTTATTTCCACGACAGTTTCGACGCCCACTGGGCGTCGAAACTGTCGTGGAAATAAACTGTCTATTAGAGTGGGTTTTTATTTTCATATATAAATGAAATAATTTATATATATATATATCACACACACCTCGTTAACCTCGTTCAGGTTCCGTGCGTTGGTCTCTCTTCACACGAAGGTCAAGCTGGTGGCCCCGCCTCTAGGCCTGGTTTGGTGGAGGAGCGAGTTCCACCGCACATAGCCAGATACACCCTGCTCATCTGGTACCGTCCTGAGACAGGCATCTAGTCTTCTCTTGAAGACTTCAACTTTGACCCCTGTAACGTTTCTGAGATCCTTTGGAAGCTGGTTAAAAAGTCTTGTCCCCCTGACAACCAAGCTATTTTCCTTCAGTGTTGAGGAGGTCCCTTGTCGGGCCTTTAATTTGGGAACACTACACATTCTGCCTTTCCTATTTTCCAGTGTTGTTTGAATGGTAAATGGATTTAGTTTGAGGTATATACTGTATATAATCACTATATATATATATATATATATATGTAAAGAACGACGCTTGTGTAGAAGAACGTTCCGCACAAGATGAGGGGAGAAACGAACAAATGAAAAATGAGGTAACCACCCTGGAATCGAACCCGGGATCTTCCGATTGCCGGTCAGATATGCTATCCACTACACCATGGGCCTCGATTAATCAGAAGTCGTAATTCTCCTACATACGAGCAGAAACCAATGCCCTGAGGGGGCACCTTCGCATGCCGTACATATATATACATTTTAACTCATCTTGTGCGGAACGTTCTTCTACACAAGCGTCGTTCTTTACATTAATTATACTGTGTGTTGTTTGCAGTTAAAATGTGTGTGTGTGTGTATATATATATATATATTATATATATATATATACACACACACTATATATATATATATATATATATATATATATATATATATATATATATATATATATATATATATATATATATAATATGTTGTGATTTGGAAACCATATAAAACTTATTAGAACAAATGAGTTTTGCTTAAACATAACTTGAAAAGTAGTGTATATCACTTTTTTATATACGGCTAAATTATTTAATTAATTCTTCCCTCCAATTTGATTACGTAGATGTCAAACACGCAAAACCCCGATTTTGGGACTTTTGCGTAATATGAAACGTAGGTAAATCAAGGTCAAACGAAAGACTTCACCTAGAGAATGTTTGACTAATTGAAAAGGGTAAAAAGATGAAAACTTTTTAGATAATTCAGTTAAAAAAAAAAACGAAGTCTTTTAAACGAATTATCAAAGTGGTTTCGTTCGAAATAGAAAAAATGTGCACTTGCCCAATCGATTACAAAGGTCAATGGAACACATTTACCTTATGCCTTGTGTATTCCAACTTTTCAATCTAAAGATCTCAAAATAAAGTCTTTAAAGACTCTCATGACTAGTTTTGACTCAGGTATTTATTTACAGTATAGTAATTCGACTTACAGTATAGTAATTATTAATATTACTATTATTATTATTACTATTATCAGCATTACCAGGATTCGAACGTCAATTTTATTGTCTTCATTTCGTTTATAGGGAAACGGTATTACCCACTGAACTACGGTTGATGACATGTATTTATGCATGTATGTTTATGTATATATACACATTGCTTAGGCCTGCCCAAAGAATATATGTTATACTTCTTCAAACGACATAGTTTTTTCCCACCTTAAAACGTAATGTTTAAATGAAATTAATGACTAAAACTAGGTAATGCTTAATCATAAAACATTTGTAATTGCATTTTACTGCTCTCGACATCATTTAACAGGACCCATTATAAAGGCATAAACCGCGTACACGTAAACAAACGTTTTATAGGAGTGATGGTGTGGTTAATTCTTCGTTCCTTTTCCTCACTTCGTAAAACTCTGGATAATAAAACAATTTAAGAAGAAAGGGAACGTAAAACAAATGGGCCTCAGTAAATGCAACCATTTCTTACCCTTTTTTTAACGGGTGGAGGTTATATATTACTTCCATTTCATTTTAAAATTTGTTTTCAACTTATTTCAAATTGCTTTTTTTCTGCTTACTTCTTGCGTTATGTTGACATTGTATAAATCCACTGAAATAAGTAAGACCTTTCAATTTTATTTTGAGGCTTTCAAAGAATAACCGTTTGAATGTGAAGAGATTTCTTTTTGTCTTTTTACAAATGCTCTCTGTGAGAATGACTGTTGTCATGTATTAATGAGTTAAATTCGTTATCCTCATTGATAATAAATTTACATTGTTGTCTCTGACCAAAAGGAGGTTAGCCGCAAATTTCAAAGCAAAACAAATTGTTTTATCAATAATGAAATAAACTACAAAAGATGAGTATAATATTATAGCAATAAATTTGATTGATACAAAGATGGCCAAAAATAACATTGAAAATTGATAAATGAAACTATATAAAAAGAAAGACAAAATTGCTTCCAGAGAATTTGACCATAGGAAATACTTCTTATATCGATCCCTTATACATGGCCAATCAACTCAATAACTTCTCTACAGATGTTAGGAGGAACACAGCCAAAAAAGATTCCTCTCTCTGCACGTAGTTGTGACGAGCTTATCCGAATAATGCTCTCTCCAACTACACCCATTACTACAGGTTTGTAGTCTATTTAATTTTGGCTGTAGGCCTTTTTCATCGTTAAAATGTTTTTAACAAATTATTTAAGCAAATCCATTAAAATATGCAAGAGTCGATCAGTTATATAAATCCAGATATGTCATTCCCTTCAAACAGTAGCCTTACCAACAACAGAAAAAACTGAAGAACAAATATCTACAAACAACTTTATCAATATTAAAAAAAAATCTTATTTCCGGTTCAAAAAAGGGCATAAGCAAGCGATGCACTTTTAGCCTTATTATACCCATTACATGATAACTTTAATGACAAAAGGTCGTTCGTCCTCCTATTAATGGGCCTCTTCAACGCTTTCTATGCAGTTTCTAATGAAATTCCTTCTCATTGCTAAACTATCTCATTGTGACAAACGAGAAGTAGTATGGGTACATACAGTATATACGAAGTGGAAAGGGGTAGGTATGACAGTGCCAAGGAGTTGAGGAAGGAATGGTGGTTGGGTGCCAGTGCCAAAGG
>JAJOZX010013039.1:0-91573 GCA_023014485.1 Bathynomus jamesi
ACCTGTTTCTCTGCGTTTCAAGAACATTTTTGCGGGTTTTCGCAGGTGACGGCACAATAAGCACGCGGTAGACCTACGTTGTAATTTATTAATTTCCAAACGCTCGTTTTTTGTTTTTTAACCAATTAAAAGCATGGCACCCCCGTCAAGTACTTGCAGTCGCTGTGAAGGGAAATTTGCCGCTTACGCGTTTACAATGGCTAATAATAATGAACAGTTAGTTTGCAGGTGGTGCTCAAGCATGGAAGTCCTGAGGAACACTTAGAACGTGAGAGGGAGGCCAGGGTGAGGCTTGAAGAAAGCGTGATGCTCCTGACGCCAAAATTAGAATCCCTTGAGACTCCAGTTACGACCCCTCCTGCCTCAGTTTCTACTAATAATATAAATAGTATTAATAGCCCTCTCTCTTCTCCTTGTTCCCAACCTTTCATTCGAGTGGGTAACGGAGCCCCATTGAGAAAACCTAAGACTTGTCTACCAGTAATAACAAGCAATAAGTTTTCTGTTTTAGGTTTCGAAGATGCTGATGAACCGGAAATACGACTCGTTGGCGATTCCATTTTTCGAGGGCAGCTCGAGGAATACTATATATATATACACTATATATATATACACACAATTCGTGATCAGTCTTTCCTCATTCGTGATCAGTCTTTCCTTGTGAACAGACGTGTTTTATCGAGTGTCGAGTGTTACCAATTGAATAAGTGGTTTTCGTTGGTGTTTTAAAAAAAAAAAGTGTTCCGTGCATTCTTAACTAAATTACTTCGTGCTACTAATCATTCATTAACGAATATATTTCATTTATTGACGTTATTCAGTACTATATTATTTGATCAAACCAAGGCTACTGCCTTGTTTGTTTTTCAAATCAATCAGAAAACGTGCAGTCATAAGGTTGAAATTCCCTTGGTTTGCCTTTGTTGTTTTTCAAATCTATCATAAACGTGGCGTCTTAAGGTTCAGTTATCCTTCACACACTACCTAACCTCCAAAAGGGTCACCTACCGTGGGAAAAAAAGGATTAAGTCAGTAAACAGTGACCAGATAAGTCATTTAATACTTTTTCTTTAACATTTCTTTCGTCGGTAGCTTAATTCTATATTAATTTAGTAATAACTCTATATTAATTTAGTAATAAACTTGTGTTACAAGAACCTGTTTCTGCGTTTCAAGAACGCGGTAGACCTACGTCGTAATTTATTAATTTCCAAACGCTCGTTTTTTTTTTTTTTTTTTTTTTTAAACTAATTAAAAGCATGGCACCCCCATCAAGTACTTGCAGTCGCTGTGAAGGGAAATTTGCCGCTTACGCGTTTACAATGGCTAATAATAATGATCAGTTAGTTTGCAGGTGGTGCTCAAGCATGGAAGTGCTAAGGAACGAGTTAGAACGTGAGAGGGAGGCCAGGGTGAGACTTGAAGAAAGCGTGATGCTCCTGACGGCAAAATTAGAATCCCTTGAGACTCCAGTTACGACCCCTCCTGCCTCAGTTTCTATTAATAATATAAATAGTACTAATAGCCCTCTCTCTTCCCCTAGTTCCCAACCCTTCGTTCGAGTGCGAAATGGAGCCCCATTGAGAAAAGCAAAGACTTGTCTACCAGTAATAACAAGCAATAAGTTTTCTGTTTTAGGGTTCGAAGATACTGATGAACCGGAAATACGACTCGTTGGTGATTCCATTGTTCGAGGGCAGCTCGAGGAATTCTGTGGGAGAAACCCTCGTCGTAGGCGCCGTTACTGCTACCCTGGTGCAAGGGTGGAGGATATAACTAATAATGTTGACCATTTTACAGACAGTACCGCCGAGGACACAACGTATGTTATTCATGTCGGTACTAATAACGTTTTAAATTCTAGATCGGAAGAACTGCTGGCTAGGTACAGGGACTTATTAGAGCGACTAAAGGAGAAAACTAATAAGATTGTTTTAACAGGTATACTTCCTCGAATTATCCAACGTAACGATTTCTACAGCAAGGCGACCTATATTAACAATAACCTAAAGTCTCTTTGCCAACAGGAAGGAGTGCATTTTGCAAATTTTTGGAACAGTTTCTATGGCAGGAGGGACTTGTTCCTCGAAGATGGACTTCATCTTAATGACGTTGGAGCTGCGCGTTTAGGAAGACTATTTCATAATACTGTCTCTTCTTTTCAGGCTGCCGTAACTCGAACGGTCCCAGCGTAAATTCCACTTATTTCCCCTGCGCTCGCGAAGGTGTCGTAATTACAAACAATTTGAAGGTTCTATCCTTAAATGCTCGTAGCCTACGAAATAAAATAAATGAATTTTTTTCTTTAATTGCTTGTAAAGACTATGACTTAATTGCGATAAACGAATCGTGGCTTAGCACTGAAACACGACTTTGTAGGGGAGTATCAAATTAAAGGTTATAGACTTTTTGTTAAAAACAGAATAGGTAGGCGAGGAGTCGGTGTTATGTTGTATATCAAAGATAATATTGCGAACGTTATAGAAGTAAAGCACTCAATTCCAGAACCGATAGATTCGACTATAGCAGAACTTAAATTAAACGACTTCAAACTTCTTGTTGCGGTTATATATAGGCCCCCTAATCAAACAGCTGATACGGACGAAGCGTTATATCGTGAACTAAAGAGAATAATCGGTGGTGAGCAGGCTTTAGTTATGGGTGACTTTAACTGCGCCAACGTGAATTACGATACAATGCAGGGAGACGCGGAAGGTAATCGTTTAGTTAATTTTCTCGAGGATAGCTTTCTTATTCAAAAGGTTGGGGAACCTACGAGGTTGGACAGTATTTTAGATTTAGTGATAACTACGGATGATAGGCTAATTACTGATCTTCAATTAATAGAACCGTTAAGTAATAGCGATCACAATATGGTAGAGTTTGTCCTCTCAGTAAGTCACTCGAAACCAACTAACTCGACTAAAATTCCTAACTTCCAGCACGCAGACTTTTGTAAATTTCGAAGTAAATTGTCACACGTCAATTGCGAAAACGTGATGGGGAACTCCAACGCAAAACTAATGTGGGAATCGTTCGAAACAGTATTTAGGACTATAAATGAGGAATGTGCACCGTACAAAATTAAGCGTGCGAAAGTAAACAACAAGCCCTTGTGGTTTACTTCTAGAGTACGAAACATTATAAAGAGTAGAGATAGCGCTTATAGGCAACATAAGTGCGATAAACACAATTTGTTGTTACGAAACAACTACATATCTCTGAGGCGTGAAGCGAAAAGTGTAATAAAAAAGTCCAAGCGCGAATTTGAAATCTCCATAGCTCGTGACGGTAAAGAAAACCCCAAGCGATTCTTTCAATACGTCAATAATATAAATCCAGTAAAAAGTGTCTTGGGTCCATTGAAAAATGTAAATGGAGATCTAGTCTCTGAAAACAAGGAAATGGCTACCTTGCTAAACGAATTTTTTACGTCAGTTTTTACTATAGAAGATGTAACGAATATCCCTACGGTCATAGACATAATACCTTTCGATAATGGTAATATTTTGGATAATATTGTCGTTAGTGAAGGGGAAGTAATGCGCTATATTGATAAAATGAAAACGCGTAAATCACCGGGTCCGGATTCCATATATCCCATACAACTAAAAGAATTAAAAGATACCATTGTTGTGCCGCTAACAAAGATTTTTAATGCGTCTATTACTGAGGGGTGCGTACCAGATAATTTCAAGTTAGCAAACGTAACACCTATCTAAGAAAGGCGATAAAGGTGCGGCGGGAAATTATAGGCCAATCAGTTTAACGTCTGTTGTAGGTAAGCTACTGGAATCAATAATTAGGGATCGTATAGTCGAACACTTAGAAGTGCATAATCTGGTTAGAAACACGCAGCACAGTTTTAGGCGAAATAAATCTTGCTTAACTAATCTTTTAGAATTTTTCCAAAGCGTTGTTGACGTTTACGATAGACATCGGGCGGTTGATGTAGTGTACTTAGATTTTCAAAAAGCGTTTGACACCGTGCCGCACAAAAGACTCATTGAAAAAACTAAGGCTCATGGAATCAGGGGTGTAGTAATAAATTGGCTAGAAGAGTGGTTGCGAGGCAGGAAACAGAGGGTGGTCGTTGATGGAGCGGAGTCGTGTTGGGCTAATGTAGCGAGTGGCGTTCCTCAGGGTTCTGTATTGGGCCCCTTGCTTTTTCTTATATATATATTAACGACGCTGCAAGGGCCCCTTTTGAAACGGGGGTACCTACATGGGACGAGGCACCCATCCCCCGCCGGCTTGCGCTTGGTCCCCTTGGGCCCCAGGTAATCGGTTCCCCGCGGCCCCGGGCGCGAAACAAAAATAAAAACTTTTATGGAAACATTTACAAATCTAATGGACCTTGTTGACGACCCGGCTTGTGAATCTGACCTCCCTCTGACTACCTCTTTGGACCTTGGGTCTGGTAAGGACAGTCGGCAGCCCTCGCCCACCCCATCTGCTCTTCTTGCCGACACCTCCTCTCCCTCTCTTCCCCAGGCTCGTGGCGCCGCTGCCCGACCCCCGCCAGTGGCGAATGGACCTGCAGTGGACCCCCCGACCCCTGGATCCCCCCATATTCCACGTCCCGATAGGGACCCACCTGCTTTCTCGCCCTCAGGTGGGAAGCCCGCGGTCCCGGTCGCCTCCCACTCCGGTCGGGCCTCATCGCCCCCGGCCTCCTCGGCCCCTGGGGGACGTGGGACCCGACGTCGCCGTCCGCCTTTCTCGTCTTCCCGTCCCCTCGAAGTACCGGTGGTGTTTGGCCCGACGGCTTCGCTCGGCCTTAGGACGGTGGACAAGTTCCTCGTCCTCCGCCCCTCCTCTTCCAAGCCCCTCCCCACTAACCACGAACGCCTCTTTCGAGCGATCCATGGGGTGACGGGGACGGCTCGTTTCGACCTTCGGCCTCAGAGGGATGGCTCCATTCTGATAAGGTCGCGTTCCTCTGTCGAAACCTCCTCTCTGCTCGCTATCCCCAATGTCCTGGGCTGCAGGATCACGGTGTCCCCCCATCCCCGCCTCAATCAGTGCCAGGGCACAATCTACGCTGCTCGTCTTCTACCTATCCCGGTGGAAGACCTCCAGATTGACCTCGCCTCCCAGGGTGTTGTGAGAGTATACCGCTTTCCCGACAGATCGCGATCCCCATCCGCCCCTTCTCGCCTGCTCCTCACTTTCGACTCACTGGTGCTCCCCGTTTCGGTATTCTGGGGCTTTGGTGAGAGACGAGCATGCGAATTCTCGGTTCGACCATACGTGCCAGATCCTACGCGCTGTTTTCAGTGCAATAGGTTTGGCCGGCCCCGTTGTGTGTCCGCTGCGGCGGCCCTCCCCACCCCTTGCCCTGTACTGCTCCGCCTTCCTGCACCAACTGCCATGGACCACACCCTGCTTCATCCCGCTCTTGCCCGTCCTTCCTCTTTGAGAGGGAGGTTCGGGCCCTCTGTTCATCAGAGTTTCTCAGCGCTCGGGAGGCGCGGGACCGGTTGCGTGGCCGCGAGGCCCGGCGTGGTACCTCGTACGCCGAGGCTCTCCGTTCCCGGCCGCCGCCCAGACCCCGTCCTCACCGGCGGTTCCCAACGCGCCTCCACCCACCGTGTCCGCTACTCCCTGTCCATCCTCTGCCGCCCAGCGGACTCCCACCGCGGCTCCCCGTACTACCAGCGCGTCCCCACGTGCTCCCTCCGCGAACGCCGATGCTTCGTCGGCAACCCCCCCTGCCCCTTCTACGCCCTCTCCACCGGCGCCTTCGGCCACCCCCATTCCGGACCGTGACCCGCCGTCACCCATGCGGGCCGCACGACGGAGGGGTAAGGGCCGCAAGCGCCGCGCCATTAGTGACCCCGAAAGGTTCGAGGCCATAGGCCTCGCATCACCGTCCCCACTGCGCAACCGCTATGAACGCTCCCCCCTGGGGTCCCCGACGGCCCTCGTGGTGGGGACTGAGATACATCCCTCTCCGGCCCGATCGATGGACCCACTGGAGGGGGAACTCGCCCGCCTGGTCGGCGTGGGTGGGACGTGCACGCCCCCGCGCTTGACCCGCCCCATCTCTCTCCTCGACCTGCCTATGCTTCCGGGTGAGGTATCATTTTCCACTCCGCCTCGTAGTCCTGCCTCCCCTGCACCTCCGGTGAAGGGAGGGACCTTCTGGATACCCCTCACATCCCCTTCTATGCATCGCTCTCCCCCGGATGTCCGGGTGACTCCTCTTCTGGAGGACTTGCCGGCGTCTGGTTCCACATCGCCCCCTCGTCGGGGTGACCCTCGCCTTCGCCCTCGTTCGGCGTCCCCCGTTGGACCCCGGGGCTTTCCAATCCCCTTTTTAATCTCGGGCCGCCCGATCGGCCCACCCCCCCATAACCATCCTTTTCGCAGACTTTCTTACCCCTCCCTATACCTCGCTCCTGCGGTGGAACATCCGCGGGCTCCTGGTAGGCCTCGAGAGTCTCTCCTCTCTCCTGGCCTCCAGGTGTCCGGCGTGTTTCTGCCTTCAGGAGACGATTCTGGGATCCCGTTCCCTCCCTCGAGTGTCCGGCTACTGCGGGCTCCCTTCCCCGCCTCTCGATGGGGCGGGTAGGGGGGGCTCCGCGGTCTTCGTACACCGCTCCGTCCCTTTCCGCCCCCTCCCGCTTCGTACTGTCCTGCAAGCTGTGGCCGTGCGCCTTTCTTTGGGGCGCCAGCTCACGGTCTGCTCTCTTTACCTCTCCCCTAACGTACGCCCTCCACCCGATTCTCTCCGTGACCTAATTCTTCAGCTTCCCCGCCCTTTCCTGCTTCTCGGGGACTTCAACAGTCGGGACCCGGCCTGCGGGGACGTTTGCTCCACCTTTCTCTCCGGGACCCTTCTCTCCCTTATGGACGAGCTCGAGTTCACCTTTCTGAACGATGGCTCCCCAACCTGCCTCCACTCGGCCCATGACAGTTTCACCTGTATCGACCTTTCCCTGGTTTCCCTCGATATCGTGACGGAGTTCACCTGGGAGGTCCTGCCGGATTCTTCCGGCAGTGACCATTTCCCAGTGTGTCTTACCCCGACCCGTCTCCTCCCCCCCACCTCTGTCCGCCCGCGCTGGCTGTTCGCCCGAGCAGACTGGGCCTCATACGCGAGGTGCACGGCGATCTCGCCATCAATTCCAGCCTTTCCCTCCGTTAGTGAGGCCCTCGCCTTCCTCGAGAGTAAGATCCTCTCGGCTGCCGCCAGTTGCATCCCCCGTACCTCTGGCTCCCCCAGGCCGCGCAGCGTCCCATGGTGGACCCCAGAGTGCTCCCATGCCGTTCAGGAGCGGCGCCGTGCCGGCCGTCGCTTCTACCGGACCCGCCAGCCGGAGCACAAGATAGCGTTTCAGCGCCTGAAGGCAGTGGCCCGTCGGGTCCTGAAACTAGCCCGGCGTACCTCCTGGCGGAGTTACGTGTCCGGGATCTCCTCCTCGACTGCCCCCTCGACTGTTTGGCGCAAGGTGCGTAGTTTTGAGGGGACCCGGGTCCCCCCTCGTCCCCCGGTGCTTCGGGTCGGGGACGACGAGTTCGTATCCGATCCGGAGGCCGTCGCGAACGCACTCGCGGCGCACTTCGCAGCCATCTCCAGTTCCGATTCCCCCCACTCCCGCCGCGACCCACCGGATTTTCCACCTCATAGGGATGACCCCTATAATCACCTCTTCCGCATGGCAGAGCTTCGGGAGGCCCTCCGCCCCCGACGCTCCTCCGCCCCCGGCCCCGATAATATCCCCTATGACTTGTTACGGCACCTCCACCCCTCGGCTCTCAGCTTTTTACTGGACCTCTATAACCGGATTTGGTTGGAGGGTTCATTCCCGGACCTGTGGCGTGAGTCCATCGTCGTCCCCATCCCGAAGCCCGATAAAGACCCCTCACTCCCGTCGAACTATCGCCCCATTTCCCTGACATGCTGCGCCTGCAAGGTTATGGAGGCGATGGTCGCCTCGCGGCTGTCCCTTACCCTGGAGGCGAGTGACCAATACCCTGCTACCCAGGCTGGTTTCCGGCGCTTCCGGTCTACCACCGACCCCCTCCTCCTCCTTAGCCACGACGTGCAGGAGGCTTTCTCCCGGCGTCACTTTGTTCTCGCCGTCTTTTTCGACCTCCAGAAGGCCTACGATACTACCCGGCGGAGCGCGGTCTTCGACTGCTTACGCTCCCTGGGTTTCGTAGGCTTTCTCCCCTCCTTTATTTATAACTTCTTGTCCGCCCGTTCTTTCCGCGTCCGCATCGGTTCTACCCTCTCTGACCGCTTTCCGTTGGAGGAGGGTGTCCCTCAGGGTAGTGTCCTTAGCGTCCTGTGTTTCTCACTAGTGATGAACACAGTCGCTACGGCCCTGCCTACTTCCGTTTGTAGGTCCCTCTATGCCGATGACTTGGCTATCTATTGCTCTGGCCGCCTCCCGTCTTTGGCTGAACGTCGACTCCAGCTAGCCATCAACGCGGTGGTTCGCTGGGCGTCCTCGGTTGGCTATGCTTTCTCACCCTCTAAGTCTTCCAGTATGCTTTTCCGCCCTCGGCGCCTCCGTCTGTCGCATACCTTCGCCCTTACCCTTGCCGGCACTCCTCTTCCCCTCGTCCCATCCGTTAGATTCCTTGGTATGACCCTCGACGGATTTTTCGGTTGGGTTTCACACCTTAGGCGGTTGCGGCAATCATCTCGCCGCACCCTCTCCCTTTTGAGTCACCTGTCCCACACGACCTGGGGGGCGGACAGGCGTACTCTGCTGCGCCTGTACACCCTGGTGCAATCCCGCATCGACTACGGCTGTGTGGTCTACAGCTCCGTCTCCTCTCCGGCACTCCGTATGCTGGATCCTCTTCTCCACCGTGGCCTTCGCCTGGCGTCGGGTGCCTTCCGCTCGTCCCCTGTCGCTAGTCTTCAGGTGGACTGCGGACACCCCCCCTGCCCCTTCGCCGGGGCCTTCTCATGGCGATGTGTTACCTTCGCATCTGCCGCCTCCCGATGTCCCTACTCTTCTCCGCGATCTCCAGGCGCTACCCCGGCCTGACACGTGGCATTTCGCTGCCTCTCTGGCCAAGATCTTTTCGTCCCTGGGGATCCCCCCACTCTCTATTCTGCCGTTCTCCTTCGACCTGTCGCCCCCTGGCTGACCACCCCTATCTGCCGCTGCCAGGCGCTCCGTGGCCTGCGTAAGGAGTCTCCTACCGTCCTCCAGTCTTCTTTTCTGGCCCATCTTCGCGTACACTCGGACGACGTTCCCGTCTACACCGACGGCTCGCGCTCCCCTGCAGGTGTCGCGGCCGCCGTCTTCTCTCCGTCGCTGTCACCTACCTCCCAGGGTATCCCCCTGCCGGTTCAGGCCTCCATCTTTTCCGCGGAGCTCTTTGCCCTTCTGGAAGCCCTCCGTCTGGTATCGGGTTTTTCGCGGTCTTCCTGTACCATTTTCTCGGACTCGCTGAGCGCCCTTCAAGCGCTCGAGCGCTATGATTCCCCGGACCCCCTCGTACGCCTTATTCAACAGGAGTACCATGTCCTGCACACCGTTCACCGGATCCGGGTCACCTTCTGCTGGGTTCCTGCCCATGTTGGTGTTTCCGGTAATGAGGCGGCTGACCGCACAGCCCGGTCCGCCGCCTCGATGCCTCCCCTCCCCCGCCCGCTCCCCTTCTCTGACTATGTGCAGGTCTTTCGGTCCTTCTACGACCGCATATGGCAACAGTCCTGGGACGATGCCACCGGAAATAAACTCTGGTCCATCCGCCCCCGCCTGTCATATTGGGCATCCTCTTTCCACCGCTCCCGACACAAAGAGGTCGTCCTTGCGCGGCTTCGCATCGGCCATACGCGCCTCACGCACGGCTATCTTATGTTCCGGCAGGAGGCTCCTCGTTGCGCCTCCTGCCAGTCGCCCCTCACCGTCTCTCACATCCTTGTGGAATGCCCCACCCTGTCGTCAGTACGTCGTCGCGCCTTCCCGTTCCTTTCTGATTTCCCCCTCCCCGATCGTTTACGTCTTATGCTCGCTGAGAGCCCTCTCTTCTCGCTTGACCGTCTTTTCCTCTTCCTCTCCCAATCTCGCATCCTATCTGAGCTTTAGGTTACTTCTCACCCGTAGTCCGCTGTCCTCCCACTTCTAGTGCCTTTCCCCCGTCTCCGTTTCTTTTTCTCATATTCCGCCTCTCCATGATATCCGCTTGAGCACCCCTTTGTGTTTCTTTTTCCTTCGTGGTTTTATTCATCATATATATACATATATATACACACACACACACACACACACACACACACACACACACAGTATATGCGCCTTGGTGGTGTAGTGGTTAGCATCTCTGACTACGAAAATATCGGCCCCTGGATCGAAAACTGGTGACGGCAGGCGGCGCGCAGCAACACCCAGCTGTTTATCCTTCAACACAATAAAAATTGGTTGGTAGCTAAATGGATACCCTGGGTAGCCTCGTGGTTAAAACGCTGGGCTGCTGATCAGGAGGTCGTGAGATCGAGTCCGAGCGAGGACTTTGTAATTTCTGACCGCCCGTGATGAGGCGTGGTTCGAATTCCACGTTAAACTGTAGGTCACAGGTGGAGTGACAAATTTGACCTTCGTCAGAATGAACAGTTCGGGCGGGAACAAAATCAAGGTGATATACAGGGTGTCCCATAAGTCCGGCATCATAGGAAAAATAATAAAAAAAGGCAAAACAAAAGCTTTTATTTACAGAATGTGCTCAATATGTCCACCATTGTTTTCAATACACAAATTCAGACGTGATACCCAGTCAGCAAGCACACGGTGAATGATGTCAGGAGTAATGGTGTTACATGCCCCAATAATGCGCTGCCGCAAATATTCAACACTCCTAATTTTCTCTGCGTATACCAACGCTTTCAAGTGGCGTGAGATCCGGGCTTCGAGCTGGCCATTCCACAGGCCCTCGACGTCCTATCCAATGACCAGGGAATTGTTGGTACAGGTATTCCCTGACGGGTGCTGTAATGTGCAGGAGCGCCGTCTTGCTGGAACCATGTTGGGAAATTTCCTTCTTCGTTCAAGACACTGAGAAATGCTTCTTCCTTGAGCATAGGTAGGTAGGACAGGTAGGTGCCTCCAGTGACATGTTCATCGAAAAAGAGGGGGCCTATGATGCGATCCTTCCAAATGCCACACCATACCATCACCTGAGATGCACCTTGTTCCTTTGAAGAGGTATACCAGTGAGGGTTGTTTTGAGACCAGTAGCGGGTGTTCTGTCGATTTACCTCACCATTTCCATAAAAATCAGCCTCGCCACTGAACAGAATGGTGGACGGGAAATTGGCATGCCGAGCATATTGTTCCGTAGCTCATTCACAAAATTCCATCCGCCGGTCGGGATCATCTTCGCTTAATTTCTGTAGGATCTGAAGTTTATATGGATGCCATTTGTGAGCCTGAAGAATGCGATGGATGCTACTTTTCGACACTCCTGTCTCGGCGGACAATCGCCGAAGAGACTTATTGGGACTTCTGTTAAAATGAGCCAGATAGCAGTCGCTGTATCATCGTCAGTGGACCTCCTTGAAGGTCCACTGCGTGGTTTATCTTCTATGGATCCTGTTTGCTTAAACTTTGTAACAAGTCTGCTAACACAACTCTGCGTTATTGGCTCGCGGTCTGGATGCAGTCTGTTAAATTCAGCAGCGGCCTCTCTTTGACTCCAATTTCCTATGAGTAGAATTATCTGGATTCGTTCTTCCTTGCTCACAGACATTATGGCCTGTAGAAAGAGAAAAATATGAATTATAGTTTGTAGAAATAGAAAATTATGAATTTCTCCTATGATGCCGGACTTATGGGACACCCTATATATATATATATATATATATATATATATATATATATATATATATATATATATATATATATATATATATATATATACAGGGTGGGCCGTAAGTTTCCATACATAGGAAAAATAAACATTTTTTTATGGACAACCATTTTTATTTATATAATATGCTCTACATGGTTGCCATTGTTTTGAAAACACATTTCAATACGTGTTCCCCACTGTTGATGAACACGCATTAGCACAGTTGACGTTATGCTTGTAATGGCGTTGGTGATACGTTCCTTTAGATGATTTATGTCTCGTATCTTTTCCTGATACACCATGGCCTTCAAGTGCCCCAAAGATAGAAATCAAGGGGGTGAGATCTGGGATCTGGGAGGCCACTCCACAGGACCACGCCGACCAATCCAAGCATCCGGAAACTGCTGATCCAAATACCGACGCACGTGAAGACCATAATGAGGTGGAGCTCCATCTTGCTGGAAGTAAACTGGGAAGTTACCTTCCTCGTTTAGCAGGGATGGGAAAATCTCTTCTTGCAACATGTTAAGATACCTTTCGGCATTAAGATTTCCACTGACAAAAATTGGTCCAATAATTCTGTCACCCCATATCCCGGCTCACACCTCACTTTACCGGCACCTTGCATCTTCGTCGGACTCAGCCAGTTAGGGTTAGCATTACTCCAATAACGTATGTTTTGCCGATTAACCTCTCCATTGACGTAAAAATTTGCTTCATCAGTAAACAAGATCTTACACGCATATTCTTAGGGTATCTGAAACATAAAAACAAACGTTTAATTTTTCCTATGTATGGAAACTTACGGCCCACCCTGTATATATATATATATATATATATATATATATATACACAGGGTGGTGCAAAAGTCTGGACCCATAGGCAATTTACTATATAAAAAATATCTTTCGATTTTTATAATAGTTTTTATAATTTAATTTTTGTTTATAATTTTACTAAATATTTTTCAGATTGTTACCCTATGGCAGAGAAGTTAACAATAGCAGAAAGAATAGAGCTTGTGCTTTTGTACGCAAAAGAAGGAGTGTTTGGAAGAAGATGGACATCAATTCGAACACTTATTGTAAATTCTGAACTACGTAGAACGTTAAATTTAACATAATTTAGTCACTGGTGTATGGTTAATTAAATTTCATTTCATAATAATCTTCCTGCAGGCCACACTTTTTTCCCATATAAACCGCCTATGGGTCCAGACTTTTGCACCACCCTGTATATATATATATATAATTATATATATATATATAATATGGCATGAATTTCACACTTAAACACGTGAAATGAATGAATGAAGCAAACTCATAAGGAAGAAGAAAAAATTATTCCAAGTTCTTTCGTGTATTTAGCAATACACCTCGTCAGGGTACTGACCAGAGAGATCATTGGAGAAGAAAGAACGAGTGAATATTTATTTCTTTATTTCTTATTTGCTAACAGAAGTTTACATACGTCATTGTATGTTTCTGACGAGGTGGGCGGAGCTAAAGACTGAGAAAACACAAACGGAAATGTATCATTGAATGATGGAGTTATTTACTTGAAATTTAATTCCAAATGTAATTATCATTAGTCGTCACCAAACGAAAAAAACTAATAGTTTATGTATTTATAGGTTAGACATACAAAGTCAATAACTGTCGTGTATATGTTGTCTGATATTATTGAACATATATAGAGTTCAATATTTGTAGGTGTATTGAACATATATACAAAGTTCAATATTTGTGGGTGTAAAACTTAGTTTCTTGCCAGTTGGAATGTCGTCCGCTCGTGACGTCAGAGATAAATGAAAAACGAGTATATCGTGGTTTTTCTTTTTAAATTTAGTATATATTTAAATGGATTTTTGAACAAAAAATCCCTATAAATATTGTTTAAGAACTAATGTAATTTAATTTATTAGACATAGTTCTAGCAAAAAGTTGACAACGCTTTAAGAACATTTCCATCAACCAAACTTAACCTGACCAACTGTACTAAATGGAACGTAACCCATAAAATATCTCGGTGGTGATTTTTTTCTAAAGAACAGCTGCGGAAAAGGCCCCCCCCCCCAAATATAAGGAGAAGGATAGTTAAAATTAAGCTAGGAGACGCTGCGTTTGAAGGATTGGAGGTCAAAGAAACTGGGAAAGATGGATTGAGGAAGCTTGTTTCAAAGTTCACCGGTTGAGTAAATGAAAGATTGAGAATACCAATTAACTCTACATTAGAGAGTTGGACAGAAAAGGGATGAGAATGTATGTAAAGTCTGGTACTGCAAGCTCTTCTTAAAGGAGGAGGCATGCAGTTAGTGTGTTCAGAAGAACAGTGTTCGTTATAATAGCGATAGTAAAGAGAGAGAGAGGCAACATTGCGGCCAAGAGAAAGGGATTCAATACAGTCAATCAGTAAGAGTTTGGGAATTGATGATACGAAAAGCCTCTGATTCCACCTGGTCAAGTAGAACTGTGTGGGTTGAGAAGCAGCATCATCCATGCAGGGTCGGAGAAGACCCCTGTGGAAAGATAGCAAATGAATGGGAGCCAGTACAGCACACCTAACCACTTAGATGCTGTTTTAGAAAAAGAGTGCGTGTCCTTTCCAGGAAAGATCATGAGAAAAAGAAACACGAAGAATGTGTTAAGAGAAAGATTGAACTGTGTATTGTTGAAGGTAAGGGGTTAATCATGTGGAAGCTTGTGATGAGTAGACAAATGGAAGAACTGGGTTTTGAGGTATTGAAAGCAACAAAGTTTTCCCTGCCCCAATGAGAGATAGTAGAAAAATAAGGTAGGGGTCATGTACGCTATAGCCGTCTAACGTGAAACATGAATTGACTGTTCAGAGGGACGCTTTCTGAAGCGAGTGGAGAAATGAAGGGTGGAATCATCAGCATAGGAGTGGATAGGACAGCAAGTGCGACATAAATGATAATTTATAAATAAAAGGAAGAGAGTGGGTGTCAGCACGAAGCCTCGAGGAACATAATTGTTAATAGCGTTAGGAGAATAACAGTGGCCATCTACAACCGCAGCTATAGATCAGCCGGAAAGGAATTCAAAAGATGAAGGCACAGACAGAAAGCTAGAAACCGAAGGAAGGTAGTTTGGAAATTGAGGATTTGTGTCAGACCCTATCAGAAGCTTTTGATATGTCAAACGTAATAGAAAGAGTCTCACCGGAATCCCGAAATGAGGCTGACCAAAACTCGGAGAGATATGTAAAATCACTAGTAGAGCGTCCCTTGCGGAACCCATACTGATGACCCGAAAGAAGTTTGAGAGTTGAGGTGTTTAAGAATCTTCCTACTGGGGATAGATTAAGAAACTTCAGAAAGGCAAGAAATCAAGGCAATTGGATGATAGTTGGAGGGTTGAGAGCAGTAACCCTTCTTTGGGATAGAAGAATGAGAACGAACTTGCAGCAGGAAGGAAAAGTACCAGATGAAAGACAAAGACAAAGACGAAAGCGTTTTCATAGGCAGGGTGTCAGCACAGAAGCACAGTTCTTGAGAAGAAGAGGAGGAACATCATCAGGACTACGCCTTCCTAGAGTTGAGCCCAGATAGGGCAGAAAAAATATTTTTGGAAGAGATTCTAATTTCCGACATAATTAAGTCAGATAGGGGAAGAGATGGCGGAACACCACCGGACTCTTCCAGGATTAAGTTGGAGGCGAAAGTTTGAGCGAAGAGTCTAGTTTTATCAGGAAGAGAGACGGCAGCTGAGCCGTCAGAATGGAAAAGAAGAGGCAAAGAAGTACAGTGAAGTTGTTGGAGAGTTTTTTTGGCTAGGTGCCAGAAAGAACAAGAAGAATTAGAATTGGATACGTTTTCACATTTTTGTCCCATGAAGGAATTTTCGGCGAGTCGAAGAACAGATTTTGCACGATTCCAGCCAGAAATATAAGCAAAATGAGAGTAAGGAGTTGGATGGCGACAGTACTTTCTGAAAGCCTCCTCTCTTTTGCGGATAGCATTAGAACAAAGAAAGTTAAACCAAGGGTTTTTTTTTTTCGCATTAGTAGTAGGAAAAGAATATGGAATGTACTTGTACACCTCCGTGCCCGAGAAAATCACCTCCGTGATGCGCTGAGCGCACTCGGAGCTCCTGGCCACGAGAGCAGTAATCATTCCATGGGAAATCAAAGTAGTACTGCAAAAAGGCCAGTAGTATAGTTGCATTTGCTGCTGCGGGGTGGGAGTTGTGGAGGGAGTGCCAGTGCCAAAGGGGGTGGGGTGCCAGCCTCCCAAAAGTAGGAAGGTGAATATAGAGTAACCTACCTAAACCTAATCTTGAATATAGAGTATAGTAACCTAACAACCTTGAATATAGAGTAATCTAACTTAACCTAATAAGATTCAGATCTTTATAGTACAATAATTCGTCAATGCACCATCGGAAGTCGAATCCCCGACCTTAATGTAAGAGCTAAAATGCTTAATATAATATATATATATATATATATATATATATATATATTATATCGTAAAGAACGACGCTTGTATAGGAGATATTCCGCGCAAGACGAGAGAGAGAGAACGAAACAAATGAAAAAATGAGGTAACCACCCGGGAATCGAACCCGGGATCTTCCGATTGCCGGTCAGATGCGATACCATTACCGGCAATCGGAAGATCCCGGGTTCGATTCCCGGGTGGTTACCTCATTTTTTCATTTGTTTCGTTCTCTCTCTCGTCTTGCGCGGAATATCTCCTATACAAGCGTCGTTCTTTACGTTATTTATACTGCGTGTTCTTTGCAGTTGTATATATATATATATATATATATATATATATATATATATATATATATTATTATAGAACGACGCTCCTTTCCTGGAGGGGGTGTATCGACGCATCCGGTACGTACGATGCGAATAATGCCAAGCCCTAAGGGCGTGAGTCCAATGCGTATGCGCGAGACTCGAAGGTATAAAAGTCCGAGTCAAGCCACATCCTCATCTATATTTCCCATTTCCCCACTTTCTGTTATCACTCCTACTACTCTAATTTCACCTCTTATAACGTCAACAACAACAACAACATCCTTGGTGAGCCCGAGGACCTATCAACTCTTCATCTATATTTCCCATTTCCCCACTTTCTGTTATCACTCCTACAACTCTAATTTCACCTCTTATAACGTCAACAACAACAACAACAACACCCGGGACGATTCTTTTACTTGATGTAACCCATGCTATACGAATAAACCCGTTGCCGTTAGGCCGGTTCATTTACTCCCATTAGTTATCAAATTAAAGTGCTATGTAAGCTATCGGTCATTATTCATCCTTTTTACAGCTTACAAACCGTAGCATCGATGCCATACTGATGCCCGAGTGATAATAAGGGCAATCCAGATATCCCGAGGCCAGTGGATCCGAACCCCGCCATCAAGTGGCGTTCCACCAAAACGCCCCACCAATAATAACATCAATGCATTATATATATATATATATGAATGATTTAAAATGCACTGTCGCGACTAAGTATGGAGAAGGAAACCACTTTTCAGGAAGAAATAAAAATTTAATCTTCTTGAAGAGTGGTTTCTCTCTCACACACACACACACACACACACACACACACGAGGGTGGGTTGAAAAGTAATGCCTCCACTCGGATAAATTTTAAATGGGTCGTAGGATTTTATCGAAACAAAAGCAGATATGTACCTTAAGAGTTTATTCTTCAAAACGATACATTTACTTTTCTATAAAATCACCCTCTACCTCGATACTTTAACGCCAACGATAAAAGAGTTTTTGAAATCCATCCCGGTAAAACTCGGAGCTTTGACAACGAAACCAAAATTTCACAGCGGCCTTAACTTCTTCGTCAGACTCGTAGCGATTTCCACGGAGATGTCTTTAAGTTTTCGAAAGAGGTGAAAATCGCATGGTGCTAAATCAGGGCTATATGGTGGATGCGGCAAGATGGTGAATTGCAGATCTTCAATCAGTGGCGGTTCCTCATATGGGCAATATGGGCAGCCGCACAGGGCGGCATTTGTGGAGGGGCGGCATGAGCGCCTGCAAAAAAAATAAAAATAAGAATAAATAAATAAAGAAATAAATAAAAATAAAAAATAAAATAAAATAAATAATAAAAGATCAATAAATATATTTTTATTAATAAAAAACCATCTATTGCATTTTCCATAAACCTTCCCATAAAAGACCTAAACAATGCAAAATGCTTCCAGATTAATATTATTGGGAATAAAGGCCCATACTTTAACATATGTAATGTTATTTTTCTGGGTTTGGTTAAATAGTGAAATGTATATTATTTATTACAGAACGAATCTTCACACTAAGCCACTAAGGTCTGTCAAATAACCGCAAATGGATAAGAAGAGGTCAAAGCTATCAGGTGCTCAGTTTAGAAAAAAGAGGAAAGAAGAAGAGCAGAAACGAGCAAAAGATAAAGGTATAGAGCTATGTCATCTACTCTTCACTGCTATAATTGCACTGCTATTTTGTGATATAGCTTTCTGAGTCATTTGAAGTGTACTATTATGTATATAATTAGCCATTAACCAAGGAGGTTGTATTATTCATTTGTTTCCTATTCTAAAAGTTTAATAAATTGTGCTTAATAACATGTTAAATTAATTGTACTAGCCTATTCATGCATTGGTCTGTTATGTTCTATTTTACTATTTGCAGGGGCACTTTTGAAATATTTTGGAACACCCTCTGCCACTAGCCAGGATGAGAAGCCGTCTACTTCTGCCATTATTGAGGCTGAGGAGCCATCTACCTCCTCAGCCTCACATATGTCTCCACAAATGCAGTCTGATCCTGAGGATGAAGACCCATTTGCTTCTACTTCTCCCCGGCAGGACTCTTCAGGTGAGTTTGTGTGCACATATGTCTGTGAGTGTGTGCGTGTGTGTGTATGTGTATGTGTGTGCATCCCTGCAAAGCATTTTGCAAACAGTTATAAATTATAATGTTATTATCACTGGGTCTGGTTACTGGGTATGTGTGGTGTTTCACCACCATAACAAAGTGCTGTGAATAATGTGTTATCTAACTTAGGTGTTATACTAATGAGTAATGCTCTTGTTCTTTCTATTAGAAATGCCTGGAGCAGAATCGCCTCCTGAGGATGAGTCTCTGTCCACCGACCCTGCTAACTGGCCTTCAGTTCTGACTGAGAGAATTCGGACACAACTGGTTTCCAGGGGACCAAGTCAAGTACCATCTGACTTTGTATTCCCTAGAAACGACAGTGACGGAAGAAGTTTCCACCATCAATACTTCAGGGAGTCATTGGTTAGTGGGGAAAATATAATCAGAAGTTGGTTGGTCTATTCCTTAAAAAACAACAGCCTTTTCTGTTTCTGTTGTACATTATTTTCCAAGAGGAAAATAAATTTAACAAGTTTGGGACTCTCGGACTGGAAGCATGCAAGCTCATTGCTCACATCACATGACAACAGTTCAGAACACCTAAATTCTATGAAAATCTGGAAAGAACTGGCAGTGAGGATGAGAAAGGGGGAGACCATTGACAAGCAGGAGATGGCACTTCTGGAGGCTGAGAAGTTGAGATGGAGAGCGGTGCTGACACGTCTCACTGCTATTGTGCATTCTCTGGCAGTTAGGAATTTGGCACTAAGGGGACATACAGAAAAATTGTTCTCACCATCAAATGGCAATTTTCTGAAAGAAGTTGAACTGATGGCACAATTTGATCCTATAATGCAAGAGCACATTAACCGTGTCCAAAAGGGACCTCCAGTCACACCAGCTACCTCGGCCACCACATACAAAACGAACTCATTGATTTGTCGAGCAGCAAGACCATTTCAGCATGGTGAGCGACATCAAACAATCAAAGTTTTTTTCAATAATTCTAGATTGCACTCCAGATATCAGCCACACTGAACAGTTGTCAGTGTGATTCGGGTTGTGTCACTGGAGGGGAAGCCCCATATAAAGGAACATTTCATGGGGTTTTTGGAGCAGAGGAGTCCACTGGTCAACATTTGGCATCTCTGATTCTGAAGAGACTGGAGGAGCTAAAAGTTCCTTTCATGGACTGTAGAGGACAATCATACGACAACGGAGCCAACATGAGGGGAAAAAACAAGGGTGTTCAATCCAGGCTCCTAGAAATTAATCCCAGAGCTCTGTTTGTTCCATGTGGGGCTCATTCTCTGAATTTGCTTGTGGCCGATGCTGCTAAGGGATCTATTGATGCCACAAGTTACTTTGGCATCTTGCAGAAGCTTTACAACTTGTTTTCAGCCTCCACACAACAATGGGCCATTTTGAAAAAACATGTGAACATCACATTGAAGATGTGGTCTGATACAAGGTGGGAAAGCAAGATCAAGAGTGTGGAGCCCTGAGATATCAGGCAGCTGCAGTGAGAGATGCCTGATCGAGGTGAGGGACACACCAAAGACTCTGTAATAAAGGTCGAGGCTCAATCTCTGTCAGAGGAGGTTGGGTCATACCGCTTCGCCATTTGTTCAGTGGTGTGGCATGACCTGTTGTGCCAAATTCAGCATGTGAGCAAGCAGATGCAGTCTCCTAGCATGCACGTTGATGTTGCAGTAAATCTCCCAAAAAAACAGAGAGAGGTCTCCGCAATTACAGGGCAACAGGTTTTGTGGCTGCACAAATGGCAGCCACAGATATCTGTGAACAAATGAATGTGGAGGCTGTGTTAAAACAAAAACGGCTGAGGTCCACAAAGCGGCACTTCTCCTATGAAGCATCTGATGAGCCCTTGATTGATGCTTTGAAGAAGCTGGAGGTGACATTTTTCAATGCAGTGGTTGATGCTGCAACATCAGCCATTCAGGAAAGATTTCCATGTTGGAAATTGTGGGAGAGAAGTTTGGAGTGCTGACACATTTCCAAAATCTCACATTTGAGGAGCTGACAGAACAATGTGTGAACCTTAGTACTACACTACACTTTAAGGGACAATCTGACTTGGATGGCAGAGAGCTTGCACAGGAGCTGAAGAACTTGCCTGACTTGCCATCAAAGACCATATCCTTGCTTGAACTGCTGACATTTATCCATGAAAGGGAGCTCTCTGAAATATATCCAAATTTGTGGACTGCTCTCAGAATTGGTCTTACTCTTCCAGTCACTGTTGCTGAAGCAGAGAGGAGCTTTTCAAAGCTGAAGCTCATCAAATCCTACCTGAGGTCAACTATGTCACAGGAACGCCTTACCGGTCTGGCCATCATCAGGTATAAATCATACAATTGCTGAGCAGATTTCATATGATGATTTAATTCATGACTTTGCATCAAGGAAGGTAAGAAGAGTCAGGCTTTAGATGGCAGTTGTGCTGTGGTGCAATTTATTTTGTTTCTTGTTCAAAGTGTAGCATAATAATTACCCTCTCTTAAGTGTCTTATTCTATTTATGTGATAGAGCATTTGTACAATTTAGAAATTTGATTCTCTAGTTTATTTATGGCAGTTGTGCAATTTAATTTGTATTTTTCCTGTTCATAGTATCATAATTACATTCTCTTAAGTGAGTTATTCTATTTACGTGATGAAGGATTTGTAAAATTCAGAAATTTGAGTCTTTGTTTTGGTTCTGAAGTTCCAACAATTAGTCCAATAAAAAGTTATTTTGTGAAAGAGTTATGTCTGTCCTTTATTTTGGGGGGATTCGAATGTGTGTGTGTTGGCGAACAGGGGGGGGGGGCGCTGAAGGTGAGGTTCGCCCAGGGCGTCATGTAAGCTAGGACCGCCACTGTCTTCAATTGCTTCTCGCGTTTGAACACTTGTGTGAAGCTGTGCGTTGTCATGGTGAACAATGACTGCGTTTTTGTGAGTGCGAACCCTCCTGATCCGTTTTTTCATCTTCAGAGTTTCAATATAACGTGCGGAGTTGATTGCTGTCCCTCTTTCCGTAAAGTCTTCGAGAACAACAACATTGATATTAAAAAAAAACAGTCATCACCACATTTGCAGCCGATTTTTGAACTTTGAATTTTTTTAGTTGAGGTGAATTTTTGTGCCGATATTCCATGGATTGCCGTTTATTTTCAGGGTCACCCACGTCTCGTCTCCTGTCACAATGCTGTGAAGAAATTCAGCTCCTTCATTTTTAAAGCTCTGCAGATTTTCTTGGCAAATGCGTAGTCTCTTAGTTTTCACCTCGGCAATGAGCAAACGAAGCACCCATCTGGCGCAGACCTTTTGGTAACCGAGAATACTGATAATGTGTCCCACTCGCTCTTTGGAGATATCAAGCATTGCAGCAATCTCATTTTGTTTAATGCTACGATTTCCACAAATCAAATCGTCAACGTAGTTCCGATGAGACTCGTCGGTTGCCGTTACAGGCCTTCCACTTCGCGGTTTGTCCGCAAATCTTCTTGCCCTGCTTCTCCTTCTTTACACTACCTCGCCCAACGTCGAACGGTATTCGGATCAACACACTGTTTGCCATACACGGCTTGCATTCGCCGATGAATGTCTATGGGAGCAACACTTTCTGCGGTCAAAAATTCAATTACGGCACGTTGCTTGAAGCGAACGTCCTTACTCCTTTCCATTGTAATCAATACTGAGCCAACGTGTGGAATGAGTGTAGGCTATATTAGGCTATAACATCAAATCGGTTTTATCTGGTTACCTCTACACAATCTGGAATGGGGTGGGGATATCAAGTTACAACACAAAACCGGTTTTACTGGCTAACTCCACACAATCCAGAATTATTCAAGTGGAGGCATTACTTTTCAGCCCACCCTCGTATATATATATATATATATATTTAGGAGAAATCCAATGACAAGGAGGAATGTAAATGCCATGAAAAGTCTTCTTTAATGGCAAGTTAATAGATTTTTGTCACGATTAAAGTCTTTAAAGATAATAAAAAATGATACTTACTCTCAGTTGTTCGTATCTGGTTCTGATCTTGCTCAATTATACTGTTTGCCTAAAATCCATAAAGTTGGAACACCTCTCCGTCCTATTTTAGCTTCGTATAACTTACCTACCTTTCAATTGTCAAAATTTGTTGTTCGTCTCCTGTCACCTTTTGCGAAAAATGCTTATACTATAAATAACTCTTATGAATTTCAAAAAGATCTTCTTAGTAAGAATTTCGATTCAAAAAAGTTTTTTGTCAGTTTTGATGTAAAGTCGCTTTTCACGAATGTACCTGTATCAGAAACTATTGCCATTATTTTAGATAGGATTTTTAGCTCTGATGATAGTTTTCATGGTTTTTCATGGTCTTATTTTAAGGAACTTTTAGAATTGGTTTTTAAGCAATGTTATTTTACTTTCAATAATAAGGTTTACCAACAAATTGATGGTGTTGGGATGGGATCACCCGTCGGACCTCTATCAGCTGATTTTTTTATGACTCATTTAGAAAGTGTAATTTTTAGACAATCTCCCACCCATTGTAAACCAATTTTCTATCGACGCTTCGTTGATGACTCGATAGCTGTTTTTGATAATGCTGTACAAGCGCAACAATTTTTTAACTTCTTAAATTCTCTGCACCCCAATATAACTTATACAATGGAAACTGAGAAAAATGGCTCCCTTCCCTTTTTAGATCTTTTAATTTCGAAAAAAGGTGATTCTATTACTACATCAGTTTACAGGAAACCCACTTTTACTGGTTTGGGCATGAATTTCTTTAGTTTTACTGATTTTAACTATAAGATGTCGTGTATTAAAACTCTCTTGTTCAGAGGATATAATTTGACCTCTAGTTTTACCTTACTAAACGATGAATTTAATAATTTAAGATCATATTTTACCAATAATAGTTTTCCTGTTCAATATGTAGATAAACTAATAAGATCTTTCTTAAATAATGTTTATAGCCCTCAACTTTCCTGTATTTCAGTGCCTAAAGATATAAAATATTTCCTGGTACCTGAAATGGGTCCCATGAATAAAGAATTTAAACTTAAATTTACAAAGTTGTTAAGAAAATTTTTTTATCATACTGATTTTCGCATTATATTTATTAACAAAATGTCTTTAGGTAGCTTTTTCTCAGCGAAGGATCGAACTCCTGATTCGTTGCGTAGCGGTGTTGTATATTTATTTACCTGCCCAAGGTGTCTCCTTGGTACTTACATTGGCAGCACCGTGCGCTCCCTCAGGACTAGATTTTATTCGCATATGGGAATAAGTTGCCGAACAGGTAAAATTTTAAATAAAAAAGAAGCCTCCAGTATTCGGGAACACAGTATAAAATGTAAAACTGATGTCACTTTAGATCATTTTAAAATTCTCGGTTGTAATTCTTGTCCTAACTCACTTAGAATTTTGGAATCTCTTTATATTAAAACATTGACCCCTTCTCTAAACGTGGATTCCTCAGCTGTCCCTCTAAATTTTTTATAAACCCCCCTCCCCAACTCCCCCCCCCTCCCCAATTTTTTATAATCCCCCCTCCCCTAACTTATAACTCCAACCGCCCAACCCATAGCTTGTTTCCTGTTTTGTTTTGTTTTAAATTACTCGTGCCTCGGAACCAGCATTGAAAGGTTCGTAGTGTTAATTATTCCATTGTATTAGTGTTAATTATTCCAGTGTACTAATTTCAAATTTACTATATGTAATTTAAAAATAGCTTTTTAAATTTCTGGTTAATTTTATATGTAAATTTTTATAACTTTGAATTTAACCCTCTTCTTTTAGTCTTTTTAAAATTTGCTTTTACTGAATAGGTTTTATGGAAATTATTTTGTCTTGTTCACATTTATTTATTGATTCTAATTTCATATTGTTATTATCTAGCCTGATGATGAGCGTATTGCTCGAAACGTTGCGCATTAATGAAGACTTTTCATGGCATTTACATTCCTCCTTGTCATTGGATTTCTCCTAAATATTAAATTGAAGCTTTGTAGAAGCAAACCGCATGACTATATATATATATATATATATATATATATATATATATATATATATATATATATATATATATATATACAGGGTGTCCCAGAATTAACTATCTATTTCAATGAAATCGGACAAATTTAATAAAAACTGACATAATTTTGTGTTTATTACTAAATTATGATAAAAAAACAAATAGATTTATAAATCATAAGTCAAAACTTTATTTACTTGAATGTGATAAGCCTTTTTCATCAGTGTCGAACGCAAGATTCTATGAACTGTTGTCTTGGATATGTTGAGTCTTCGACCGGCCTCCCTAACCGAAGTTGTTGGTTCATCCTCAAACAATTGTCGTACCTGTTCGGTACTGTTACGTGCTGTCCTTGGGCGTCCTCTTCCCACCTCGTCGTGTACGGATCCAGTTATTTTAAATTTGTTCACAAGTTCACGAATCGCTTTGTCTGTAGGACCGGTTCTGTGGAATCTTCTTGTAAATTTTTCTCTGATTTCATTACATTGCATTCCTTTGATACGGGATGTTACAACAAAGATGCGTTCGTGTGTATTCATTATTAATAGGGTTCTGAAAGAGAATGAAAATAAAACTATGAAAAAATTCTGAAAATAAAATTATGAAAAAAATTTAGAAATTTATACATTTTTAACACATATTAAACATGATAAACATAAATAAAAGTGTGTTTTTAAAAAATTTGTCCGATTTCATTGAAATAGTTAATTCTGGGACACCCTGTATATATATATATATATATATATACAGGGTGGGCGGAAAGTAGCTCCCTATTTTGGATTGGTAAAAAAATACGTATATTATCCATTTATTTCAGAAGAAATAATATGAAAAGGTAGGCATACATGGTATGTTTTCTCTAAAATTCAATGTGGGCTCCAACTCTTTCCACCAGCTTCTGGAGCCGCCCAGGAATGGCGTCCACTGACTTTAGCAGGAACTCCGGCGGGATGGAGGACATGACTTCCCGAATTCGGTCCTCCAGTTCTTCCAATGTCCTTGGTTTGGTGCGGTAGACTTCTTCCTTTACCCACCCCCAAAGAAAGAAGTCGCACGGTGTCAAGTCGGGGCTCCTGGCTGGCCATTGATGTGGACCACGACGACCCATCCAACGCCCAGGGAAGTGGGCATCCCCACTCACGGACAACAAGAGCGAAGTGCGGAGGGCGCCATCTTGCATAAATATCAGATCGTCGATGTTCTCCCATGTGCTGACAACCGGCCAGACCTCGTTTCGCAACATAGCAAGGTACCGCTCAGCATTCATGGTGTTGCGCAGAAGGAACGGGCCCACAACCTGATCTGAGGTCATACCACACCACACCGTTACACTGAACCGATTCTGCCGTTTTTCAGCGGTAACCGTGCGACTTCTTTCTTTGGGGGTGGGTAAAGGAAGAAGTCTACCGCACCAAACCGAGGACATTGGAAGAACTGGAGGACCGAATTCGGGAAGTCATGTCCTCCATCCCGCCGGAGTTCCTGCTAAAGTCAGTGGACGCCATTCCTGGGCGGCTCCAGAAGCTGGTGGAAAGAGTTGGAGCCCACATTGAATTTTAGAGAAAACATACCATGTATGCCTACCTTTTCATATTATTTCTTCTGAAATAAATGGATAATATACGTATTTTTTTACCAATCCAAAATAGGGAGCTACTTTCCGCCCACCCTGTATATATATGCCGGGTGTCCCATTCGAAATGAAACAACTTTGAAACTCTGTAATTTTTAAAGTATTAATGTGAGAATGTTGAAACTTTGCCAGTTACTACACCATATGCATAAGTTTTTGTCATGTTTTTTGTTTGTTTCAGATTGACTTATGTTTACCCCACAAGAAAAAGCGAAATGTGTGTTATGGATGGCTGAGTTGAAGTCCCCTACTCTGGTGCAACGGCGATTCCGTACAACCTTTCACAAGGAACCACCCACCAGAAGAGACCTATATGCGTGAACCAAGAAATTTGAGGAGACTGGCAGTGTTCTAAAGGAACACTCTGGAGGGCGAACAAGATCGGAAGATGATGTTGAACGAATACGCGGCGCCTTTGGTAGTAGCCCGAGAAAGTCCATCCGTCGTGCCAGTGTCGAACTGCAGATTCCTCGTTCAACTGTGCATAGAGTCGTGCGCAAGCGGCTGCAGCTCTATTCATATAAGCTTCAAATTGTTCAGCATATAACATGTGAAGATCTTAAAAGGAAATAATATGCCATGCACAATGTATGTAATGTATCTAAATGTTATAATTCACATATATCTTATGAAACTTTATGACATTGACTATTTACTGTGTGAATATTACATTGTTTGCTTCATTCAATAAAAAATTATAAGGTTTCAAAGTTGTTTCATTTCGAATGGGACACCCGGTATATACACCTTTGGTTAGCTTCCGCCCGAATTGTTCATTCTGACGAAGGTGAAGCTTTTCACTCCACGTTTGACCTACAGTTTAACGTGGAATCCGAACCACGCCCCATCAGCAGCCCAGCGCCTTAAACAGTAGGCCACCTACGGTACCCATTTATCTACCAACCACTTTCTTTATTGTGTGGAAGGATGAACAGCTGTGCTTTGCTGCGTGCCGGCTGCCGTCGGGTCTCGAACCCGGGGCCGATGGATTCGTAGTCAGCGACGCTAACCACTACACCACCGAGGCGCATATACATAGTTTCTAAAATATTTCTCTATTAAATTAAAATTGTTTATTGCAGCCATTGCACTAGTTCCTTTGATTTTATGGTTACTAATTCCATGAAGAAATATTGCTCTGTTATTCCTACGCAGGGGACCATATTCTTTCAGGAATTTCAGTTTCCTTTCCAGAGAATCTATCGGAAATGACGATTTAAAAAATTTGCTGTTTATAATATATCTCATTAACAAAACTTTTCTTTGTTAAAAAAAACATAAGATTAAAAAAAAAAAATTTATGTGCCTAATTGATATTAAATTGTTTTCCTATGGTGCTTTTTTTCCGGTTAGACAGTCTATGTTCAATTTCCTCCCCTGGCCGCGGCCCTCGAGTAAATAAAAATACGATCCCCTTGAATTTACCTTGAAGCGCTTCTGCCTCAAGGGTGCGCTGCTCCCACGAAGTTCGCTCAGCGCCTCCTGAGGCGGGGCCACGACGTAGTCGCCACCCTTCTTTTCTCTTGCTCCTGCCATTCCTTGTTGATCCACTTTTGAATTTGTGAGGGCTGGTCTGGCAGAGGAATACACTGGCACTGTGGGTTGGTTGGGTATGTTGGCTAAAAACATGTTCAAATGTTTTTTAAAAGTATCTCCTGGGACTGCCCTTATATCTCTAAGGTACTGAGGCAAGGAGTTAAACAGGCGAGAACCCTGCCTAGAGATACTATTATATTGAAGGGTTTGAATCCTTCTCAGGCTCTTTGGTAGGAGGTGATGTTTTTGATACATTCT
This sequence comes from Bathynomus jamesi, assembly GCA_023014485.1. Lineage (NCBI taxonomy): Eukaryota > Metazoa > Arthropoda > Malacostraca > Isopoda > Cirolanidae > Bathynomus > Bathynomus jamesi. Next base: position 28,156 of record JAJOZX010013039.1, read on the forward strand.
GCCAATTCTTGTCGAGATGAGCAAAATTGGTTCGGTATTGGGGACAACTAAAAGCCCTTCTAGAATTTTCCGGGTGTAGATCAGGATGTATCTCTCAAACCTCTATCTCTCTATGGAATAACACTGGTCTACAGCCAAAATGCTTCGGAAATAAAAGTAGTCAATCTTTACTAATTTTGGGTCACTGAATACGAAAATGCCTAAAATTGCCAATTGGCTCTATTTATAAAGATATCAGGCAACCCTGCACCCTACTAACTGGACTGCATCTGTCACGTAATATGTAGACGCCTGTGACACATCGACGCATTGACTCTACTGCGCATGCGCGTAGTTATATTTTTTATTTTAATAAATATATATATATATATTTTTTTTTTTTTTTTTTTTAGTTCAGGAAGAACCGATTCGCCTCTATTTAAAGGGCATATCTCAGCGGAAAAACAAAGAAAAAGTGAGAGGAAAGACAGAGGAAAAAGAAAGGGTGGAGGTTACAGTCGAAGTGGAAAAAGACCAAGGACTGCAGGGTCGAGCCCCATCATCCTTGGGTGCTAGGGCCGGGAGGGCGCACGTGAAACCTCCAGGAACAAGCACGTACAAACGAGCACAAAGAGCACTCAAGAGCACGAGCTTAGAACCCCCTTGCGGGGATATATATATATATATATATGAAATAGGATCCCTCCTAAGGAGACGTAATTTTACATTTAGGATAAAAACGAAGACGTAGAGCAAGAAAGTCATTATATTTGGCTGCAGCCGACGTTTCGGGCAACTCTACCCATTTTCAAGGCCTAATAAAATAAAAGGCTAAAATTAATGCATGACAAAAAAAAAATAAAAAATTATACGAATGTCAAAAACAAACTAATTCATAGCACAGAATAAAACCACTTAAAGAATAAAAATTAAAAAGCGTAAAACAAGCATAAGCCAAAAACAAATTAAAAATTATATACATGACAAATAACACATGATAAAAGTAAAACTTTAAAACTAAAAACATTCAAACAAATTAGTTAAAAATTAGTTAAAAACTTCACTAATAAAAAGTTAAATGAAAAAACGCAAAAGTGCACGAAAACATACCATGCTCACTTGACATCCTCAAACAACTGAGGCGAAAAGGAGACAGGGTCAAGGGGAAAACAGAAAAATTTAGTTGGTAGGCATTCTAATTAATATAAAGGGGGTAACAGCTGGAATCAATATTTAAGCTGGAATTCAGAAATTTAATGCACAAAGATTCATAAATACGGAGAGAGGACGGACATTTTAATGATTTAAGAATTTTAAAGTTATTAACGGAAATATCAACTTTACACTTAACAGAATGATTTCTAATGGCAGACTGTTCCTTTTTAGATAAAACTTTCCCTGTCCTATGGCTAATACCCATATGGGAGCAAAATCTCGCCTGCAAAGAACGAACTGTGCTGCCAACGTAGTTCCCCTGGGAACACCCAGGGCAGGTAAACAAATAAACGACAGAACAGTTCATCGCAGGGGGGATTTTGTCCTTACAACGGAAAAAACATTCAAGGGTATTATTATTCACAAAAGCAACCTTAAAATCAGTGTGAAAATAAAATTTCCTCACCACACTCAACAATTGCTTTTTCACAACAGTGTTAAATTGGTAGAGGTCAGGTAAAACAAGATATTTACAATTCTTAGGAACATCATACGTTGGGATAAGTTTGGGGGAATAAACATTATTAAGTAATTTACCAATAATACCTTGTACAAGAACCCGTGGAAAACCATTTTTAAAGAAAAAATCAGTAAGAAATTCAAACTCATTATGAAGCAGAGCAAAGTTTGAGCAAATATTATAAGCTCTATGCACTAAAGTGCGAATCGAACTTAGTTTGTAATTAAAATCGCAAAAACTATAAAAATTAAAACCTAAACCCGTAAAAGTAGGCTTCCGGTATGTAGAAGTTAAAACAGTTGAGCCTGATTTGGAAACCAAAACATCAAGGAAAGGAATAGAACCTTGAACTTCCTTTTCCTGCGTAAATATAATATTCTTATGAAGTGTGTTCAAAAAATTTAAAAACTGAACTGATTGATTATCCGTTTGGAATAAAGCAAACGTGTCATCAACATAACGTCTGTACAAATTCGGCTTCAGGTGAGGGGGGCACTCACAGAAGGCCCTTTCCTCAAGATGAGACATGAAAATATTCGCAAAAACGGGACCCAAGGGGCTCCCCATCCCCACTCCATCCAACTGACGGTAAACTACCCCTTGAAAACTAAAAAAGTTATCCTTGACAGCCAAATTCAGAAGCTGCTCAAACTGTGCTCTGCCAAAGCCGTGAAAAAGTGAGTCCGGCTGTGGAAAAGCTTTATTTAAAATAATTGTAATGGTCTCATCCAGGGGGACATTTGTAAAGAGGGAAGATACATCAAAACTTGTCATAAACAAAGAATTCATATTAAACTTCTTAATTTCCGACACGAAAGAAAAACTATCCTTAACACTGTACAAGTTCACAGTAAATGATGATAACAATGGGACAAGAAATTTGGCAAGTTTGTAATTAGCCAAAGGATAAGACGCTAAAATTGGGCGCAATGGAACACCGACTTTATGAACCTTAGGCAGACCATACATAAGGCCCAAATAAGAGCCTGAAACGTACAATTCATCATAAGTGGAGGAATTAATAACACAATCATGTTTAAGCTTAAGCAAAACACGGTTAACCTTGTCTTCCAATCGCTGAATAATTTTAGAAACCTGTTCATCTACCTTAACAAATTTTAATGAATCAGAAAGAATATCAAGCATTTTTTTAATATAATCAGTTTTATTCATAACCACAACACCGCTACCCTTATCTGGTTTAGTAATAACAATAGATTCATTTACACCCAAGCTTTTTAAAATTTCACGGTCCTCCTTATGCAGAAAAATTGTAGAAAACTTAAAAGCTTTAATTTTAAAAAACAATTCATGGGACAATTGGGAAATATGTTGTCTAACCTTACCAAAATCATTAGCATCAACGGTTGGAAGAACCTTCAGATCATGGGCTATCCTTTCAAAATAAAAATAAAAGTCAGCAGGTTTAAAACGCAAGTTGGGAAACTTGAACTTAAGGCCAAGAGACAAGAGAAAACTTTCACGCTTTGACAGGGTATAGTCAGATAAATTCCTAATGACCTGACCAGGATCTAGAAAATAAGGGCGAGATAGGTTTAACCTAAAAAGCTTGCGGTCATGAATCCGGGAAATAGAACGTACATATGAAAGGGAGGAAACATGAATATTAGACACTATGCACGCATAATCACAAAAAGAGACCAAGGCCTTCAACTGGCTTTTAAGAGCACAAATCTTGTTCGAAATATCATGCTTAAGCTTAAATTTGTAATTAATTTCATTGTTAAGATAATATACCAATGATGACCTATAAAACTCTGAAGAATAGAGTGAATTACGATACAGTTTATAATAAATAAAATTAGGAAAGACGCCACTATTCCGGCAGGTTTCTAAAAATTCAAGGTCCAATTCAATCTTCTAGAGGGTTTGAGACTCCACCGTAAACTTGAAAAGTCTATCAGAAAATTCAAGAAGATTGAATTGGACCTTGAATTTTTAGAAACCTGCCGGAATAGTGGCGTCTTTCCTAATTTTATTTATTATAAACTGTATCGTAATTCACTCTATTCTTCAGAGTTTTATAGGTCATCATTGGTATATTATCTTAACAATGAAATTAATTACAAATTTAAGCTTAAGCATGATATTTCGAACAAGATTTGTGCTCTTAAAAGCCAGTTGAAGGCCTTGGTCTCTTTTTGTGATTATGCGTGCATAGTGTCTAATATTCATGTTTCCTCCCTTTCATATGTACGTTCTATTTCCCGGATTCATGACCGCAAGCTTTTTAGGTTAAACCTATCTCGCCCTTATTTTCTAGATCCTGGTCAGGTCATTAGGAATTTATCTGACTATACCCTGTCAAAGCGTGAAAGTTTTCTCTTGTCTCTTGGCCTTAAGTTCAAGTTTCCCAACTTGCGTTTTAAACCTGCTGACTTTTATTTTTATTTTGAAAGGATAGCCCATGATCTGAAGGTTCTTCCAACCGTTGATGCTAATGATTTTGGTAAGGTTAGACAACATATTTCCCAATTGTCCCATGAATTGTTTTTTAAAATTAAAGCTTTTAAGTTTTCTACAATTTTTCTGCATAAGGAGGACCGTGAAATTTTAAAAAGCTTGGGTGTAAATGAATCTATTGTTATTACTAAACCAGATAAGGGTAGCGGTGTTGTGGTTATGAATAAAACTGATTATATTAAAAAAATGCTTGATATTCTTTCTGATTCATTAAAATTTGTTAAGGTAGATGAACAGGTTTCTAAAATTATTCAGCGATTGGAAGACAAGGTTAACCGTGTTTTGCTTAAGCTTAAACATGATTGTGTTATTAATTCCTCCACTTATGATGAATTGTACGTTTCAGGCTCTTATTTGGGCCTTATGTATGGTCTGCCTAAGGTTCATAAAGTCGGTGTTCCATTGCGCCCAATTTTAGCGTCTTATCCTTTGGCTAATTACAAACTTGCCAAATTTCTTGTCCCATTGTTATCATCATTTACTGTGAACTTGTACAGTGTTAAGGATAGTTTTTCTTTCGTGTCGGAAATTAAGAAGTTTAATATGAATTCTTTGTTTATGACAAGTTTTGATGTATCTTCCCTCTTTACAAATGTCCCCCTGGATGAGACCATTACAATTATTTTAAATAAAGCTTTTCCACAGCCGGACTCACTTTTTCACGGCTTTGGCAGAGCACAGTTTGAGCAGCTTCTGAATTTGGCTGTCAAGGATAACTTTTTTAGTTTTCAAGGGGTAGTTTACCGTCAGTTGGATGGAGTGGGGATGGGGAGCCCCTTGGGTCCCGTTTTTGCGAATATTTTCATGTCTCATCTTGAGGAAAGGGCCTTCTGTGAGTGCCCCCCTCACCTGAAGCCGAATTTGTACAGACGTTATGTTGATGACACGTTTGCTTTATTCCAAACGGATAATCAATCAGTTCAGTTTTTAAATTTTTGAACACACTTCATAAGAATATTATATTTACGCAGGAAAAGGAAGTTCAAGGTTCTATTCCTTTCCTTGATGTTTTGGTTTCCAAATCAGGCTCAACTGTTTTAACTTCTACATACCGGAAGCCTACTTTTACGGGTTTAGGTTTTAATTTTTATAGTTTTTGCGATTTTAATTACAAACTAAGTTCGATTCGCACTTTAGTGCATAGAGCTTATAATATTTGCTCAAACTTTGCTCTGCTTCATAATGAGTTTGAATTTCTTACTGATTTTTTCTTTAAAAATGGTTTTCCACGGGTTCTTGTACAAGGTATTATTGGTAAATTACTTAATAATGTTTATTCCCCCAAACTTATCCCAACGTATGATGTTCCTAAGAATTGTAAATATCTTGTTTTACCTGACCTCTACCAATTTAACACTGTTGTGAAAAAGCAATTGTTGAGTGTGGTGAGGAAATTTTATTTTCACACTGATTTTAAGGTTGCTTTTGTGAATAATAATACCCTTGAATGTTTTTTCCGTTGTAAGGACAAAATCCCCCCTGCGATGAACTGTTCTGTCGTTTATTTGTTTACCTGCCCTGGGTGTTCCCAGGGGAACTACGTTGGCAGCACAGTTCGTTCTTTGCAGGCGAGATTTTGCTCCCATATGGGTATTAGCCATAGGACAGGGAAAGTTTTATCTAAAAAGGAACAGTCTGCCATTAGAAATCATTCTGTTAAGTGTAAAGTTGATATTTCCGTTAATAACTTTAAAATTCTTAAATCATTAAAATGTCCGTCCTCTCTCCGTATTTATGAATCTTTGTGCATTAAATTTCTGAATTCCAGCTTAAATATTGATTCCAGCTGTTACCCCCTTTATATTAATTAGAATGCCTACCAACTAAATTTTTCTGTTTTCCCCTTGACCCTGTCTCCTTTTCGCCTCAGTTGTTTGAGGATGTCAAGTGAGCATGGTATGTTTTCGTGCACTTTTGCGTTTTTTCATTTAACTTTTTATTAGTGAAGTTTTTAACTAATTTTTAACTAATTTGTTTGAATGTTTTTAGTTTTAAAGTTTTACTTTTATCATGTGTTATTTGTCATGTATATAATTTTTAATTTGTTTTTGGCTTATGCTTGTTTTACGCTTTTTAATTTTTATTCTTTAAGTGGTTTTATTCTGTGCTATGAATTAGTTTGTTTTTGACATTCGTATAATTTTTTATTTTTTTTTGTCATGCATTAATTTTAGCCTTTTATTTTATTAGGCCTTGAAAATGGGTAGAGTTGCCCGAAACGTCGGCTGCAGCCAAATATAATGACTTTCTTGCTCTACGTCTTCGTTTTTATCCTAAATATATATATATTATATATATATATATATATATATAATAATAATAATTTATATATATATACAATAAAATGTAATTTTAAATTTATCTATTACATTATGTATTTGTAAATTATTTATTAAAAAATAGATTGGATCATTTTAACATATTGCTTCCCATAATGTTTTTGATATTAATATAAATGGAATATTAACCTAACTTAACCTTACCTAATTTAAAATTATTAAAATGCAATGTAATTACATTAATTTATTAAAATAAAAAAATATAACTACGCGCATGCGCAGTAGAGTCAAGGCGTCGATGTGTCACAGGCGTCTACATTTTACGCCACAGCATCAGTTCATTCGCGGAAGTCATACAGTGCGCCCTTGTCAAACTCTTTTTAGTGTTTGCTTTTGAAACTGAATTTTTTTCAGCCTAATTTGAACAAAGATGCCTCGTAATTGCGTGAACAGTGTAGATAACTTCTGTTATGTTTGTGGAGAATTGACTTTTGCATCACAAAAGCGTGCTATAACCGCCGTGATTAGGAAAGCCTATCACCTTTATTTTGGCTGTAAGATTGGAGATCAGGACAAGAGCTGGGCTCCACACATATGCTGCAATACTTGTGCAACAAACCTTCGTCAGTGGTTGAATCGGAAAAGGAAATCTATGCCTTTTGCAGTGCCAATGGTGTGGAGGGAACGAACAGATCATGTCAGCAATTGTTACTTCTGCATGGTGCCTCCAGTCAAGAAAGATATTTGCAAGAAGAAAAAGTGGATTTTACAATATCCGAATATACCCTCTGCTATACGCCCGGTACCTCACGGCGAAGGACTACCCGTTCCTGAGCCCCCACACTCATTCTCCCTGGAGTCAGAGGACGAGGAGAATGAAGGAACCTGCGAAACTTGTGAGCCTTCAACTTCACAAGACCCTGAATTTGTTTATAACTTGACATCTTCTAAACCGCACATGATAACTCAGAATGAATTAAACGACCTTATCAGAGATTTAGAACTGCCAAAGAGTAAGGCAGAGCTGTTGGGCTCCAGATTGCAGCAGTGGAATCTGCTCGCTGAAAATGTTAGATTGTGTAAGTTTCGTGACCGTCAAAAAGATTTTGTCCCATTCTTCATCATGGAAGGTGACCTTGTAGCTCGCAACGACATCGATGGTCTGATGGCAGCTCTCGACATTATTCACAATCCTGATGAGTGGAGACTGTTCATTGATTCATCGAAGTTGAGTCTAAAAGCTGTTTTGTTGCATGTTGGCAACGTATTGCCATCAATTCCAATTGGTCATGCGGTCCACATGAAGGAAACATATGACAACATGAAGCAACTTTTGAACTGCATAAACTATGACAAACATCAGTCAGGGGCGGATCCAGACATTTCAGTGAGGGGGGGTCCAGAGAAAAAAAAGAGCATTCCCTATATAACAAAAAGGGCACAACAGTATATATTTTCTTGAATAATCACTTGGTTCAATGAGCGAGTGCAGTACCAGTTTTATTGTTTTATTAGATATCAGTCTTATTCAAACAGACATAATGAAAATCACAATTTCAAATGTCTTGCAAGTTAAATTAATAACTAACAATATTAGATGAAGATGCTACCGTAAGTGATATGGCTGCACCTTCCACGGAGCACGTCTGACCAAACGGACCAGAATATTAATGGCTTATCAGTAAACATACCTACATGTCTTTTATTTGTAACGGCTGAAAAAAGGGCACCTTAAGATATTGAGAGGGGGTCCGAACCCCCCCTAGATCCGCCCATGTCGGTGGCAGGTTTGTGGTAACTTGAAAGTTGTTGCTATCGTGCTTGGACTGCAGCCGGGCTACACTAAGTATTGCTGTTTTCTGTGTGAATGGGATAGTCGGGCTGGACTTCTCATTACATCAAGAAGGATTGGCCACTCCGACACTCATTGGAACCTGGAACAAAAAATGTTCAGTATCCTCCACTTGTAGAATCGAGCAAGATTTTGTTACCACCCCTTACACATCAAATTGGGCGTCATGAAAAATTTTGTTAAGGCTATGGATAAAACGGGGCCAGCTTTTAAGTACCTCAGTGGTAAATTCCCAAAGCTCAGTGAAGCAAAAATCAAGGAGGGTGTATTTGTTGGTCCACAGATCCGCGAGCTTCTTAGAGATGAGGAGTTCGACCGTATCCTAGGTGGTGAGGAGAAGACAGCGTGGAATGCTTTCCGGTTAGTAGCAACCAATTTTCTCGGAAATATCAAAGCTGACAATTACAGGGAGCTGGTGGAAAACCTGTTGTTGTCCTATCAAAAAATGGGCTGCAATATGTCTTTAAAGATACATTTCCTCCATTCGCACCTGGAATTTTTTCGTGCCAACTGCGGAGCAGTCAGCGATGAACATGGTGAACGTTTCCACCATGATATCTCAGCGATGGAGAAACGCTACCAGGGGAAATGGAGTCCATCATTGTTAGCAGACTACTGCTGGACAATAACAAGAGATGCTCCAGAAGTTGAATACAAGAGACAAGCAAAGAAGCGACGGGTTGAATCAATATAAGTGACTGCATTATACAGGTATGTTACTAATATATGGTATACATATAGCAAAATGTGTAACTTAAATTTTCTTGGAAACTGTAGCCAATCGACTGTTTTTATGGTCATATTCGTTTTCAGCACCCCAAAATCCATAATAGGAAACACATTTTATCTCCGAAACACAAACTTTTTCAAAATTTGTAGACCAGTGTAATGGTCAAGGTCTCGGAGCCTATCCCAGTAGACTAGTTTAATTTGTTTTTACTCACCTGTTGCTCATCAGATTCAATATAAATTATGAAGTAAAGGTTCTTTGTAGGCCTTCAATTTTTTGCAATTCATTCTGTTTGTGGGGAAATCATAATTGAGAACAGTAGTCGATGCGTGGAAGAACAAGTGATTTCCACAGGGTAAGCGTAATCATACTGTCCCTAGTTCTGAATGTCCTCGGTATATATATCCTATTAATTGTTTGCATGATGAGGTTATTTTGTCAATGTTCCTGTGGGTTCTGTGTAGTTGGATTGTTCTTTTAGGCATTTATTTCGTCCATACTTAATTAGTTCAAATTTGTCTTTATTGAAGGCCATATTTTTTGCATCTGCTCATGCATATATAGTTTGTAGATCTTTTTGTAGCTCTGCACAGTCTTCTTTTTCTGTAATTGGTCTTAGTATTTTGGTATCATCCGCGAATGACAGGAGAGAGCTTCCTAGGTTACAGTTTATATTGTTTAGCATTATAATGAATAGTATTGGTCCCAGTACTGTACCTTGCGGCACTCCATTAATCACCTCTTTTTCTGTAGATCTTGCTCCATTTACAATTGTTATTTGTTTTCTGTCCATTTTCCTATTTTTCCACAAATTCCGAGTTCTTTTAGTTTATGGAATAATATTCCATGGTCAACCTTGTCAAAAGCTTTTGCAAAGTCTAGATAGATGACATCAACATTGTGGTTTTCTCCCAAATATTGTAAGATTGTGTTGCAATGGTCTATAAGTTCAGTAAGACAGGATCTCTCTTGTCTGAAGCCATGTTGAAAGTCTTCTAATAAATATTAATTTTCTATAAAATTGACAATGTGGCTTTTCAAGACTTTCTCAAATATTTTGATAATATGGAAAGTCAAGGATATGGGTCTATAGTTCTTGGCTTCCTTTTTTTAGTCTACTTTGTAGATTGAGGTAATATTTGCTTGTTTTATGATTTGGTGGTATTCTACTGGTGTCTAGTGAAGAGATCTCCACAGGATTTTCAAAGGCAGAGATAAAGTATGTTTGCATTCCTTAAGAATCTTGGCTCCAAGTCCATCTGGACCAGGGGCTGAACTCCCTGGTAGCTCTGCTATTGCCTGTTGTATATCTCAAGTGGTTATTTGTATATCTTCCAATAATGGTCTGTCTTCGTCATTTTCTTCTCTATCAAAAATGCTGTACTTTTTATTTTCTTAGCTACTACAGGGGTACTCCAGCTTAAAGCATATTGAGATTGTAGAATGTTTGCCATTTCCTGTGAATTAGATATAAGAGTTAGTCCATAAAAGAGGAAGGAATGGGCCAATGCTTGTTTTGATAACTGCTTTGCGTTTAGCATAGCTAAAGAAGGATTTGCTATTTTCTTTTATAGTGCTAATAGCTTTGTGTTCATTATCAATATTCTCTCTTATGGTTGACTCCTTTATTTTAAGTATCTGTTTCCGGATGTTACTTCGTCTTATATCACTTAATTGCTTTGTCACTTGTTTAGATAGCTTTGTTCTCTTTCTCATAAGTGTCCTTCTGTATCTGTGTTCCTTTGTCAGGTGCTTCTTTGCAATATCATTTTTCTTTGGTGTGTGCTTGTATAATGCTGATGATAGCAGATATTGTATTCTATTCCAGCATTCTTATGGTTCTAGGTTTTCTAATTCATTTTTCCAGTTTATTTTTCCCAGACAGTTATTTATTGATGTCCAGTCTGACTTGTGCAGGTTTAGGTCAAAGTATGGCAAGTCCTCCATTTGGCATGGGTCTTGCTTACATTTGTGGAGAGACAAATTTGTGAATATGTGCATGACATTGTGGTCGGAGTGTATAGTTGGTGTTATAACAATGTGGTCAGTTGTAGCTGCATTATCTGTCAGCACTAAATCTAGGATGTTTTTTCTAGCTGAAAGTGAACTTGCTGTAGTAGGAGGATTGTGTCTTTATTTATACTGAACATGATGATTAGGAGTTCACAGACTCCATTTGAGTATGCCGTGAGCAGTTCACTTTGAATGTTTTCAGGGATGTACATCAGGACACCACCATTTAGACGGCCTTCTCTGTCGCATCTATGGGTGGTATACCCTTTTGATTGCAATTTCACTACTCATGATCATGAGGTTCAAGTGTGTTTCTGTAAGGGATATAACTGTGCTAGTAGTGTTTTCCACTAGGCTCTTTATGTAAGGTACTTTGGTATGGTTTGAGTTTGGGTAAAGGCCATGCATGTTTAAGTAAATTATTTATTGATACATTTGTGGAGTCATTTGTTTTATCTCCCACAGGTAGGGCATTTGTAGGGTTCCTGCTGGGGGTCTCATTTGCTTTTGTATAAGGAGCCCGAGTGAGCTTTGAATGTCTTGTATTTATTTCATGAGGTGATAAAACCCCAATGGGGTTTCATGGTTGCTTGCTATACTATTATCACCAGTAGGTTTACCTGGACCTGATACATCAGCATAAGATCTGGGTGCGGGAATGGTATTTGATCTTGGGTTTTCTTGCATCCCTTGGGCCAGATAGGGCTGATGATGGATAGTAAGCTCACTATCCTGGTATTCTCTCCATTGTCCCCTGTCCTACTATATCTGATGTTTTTTTTAATTTGAATGGGTTGTTTTAATCATCTCAAAGTTAACTGTGTCAAATACTGATAAAACACACCACACACACACACACACACACATGAAAGTATGTTCTTTACACTTTTTTCTTAAATTATTTCTTGAAAGCAGGTATTCCATTTGCATTCTAACTCTTGGCCTCAGCTAATATGAGGAATTTGACAGAAGTGGTATACCAACTTGAAATAGTTTACTCGTGTAAAATAGATAAGTGTTGCCCATGCCCAGTTAGTCATGCTATTTATCTGAAGGGGACTCAACAAGCTTGCAACTAGCAAGCCAAACTTCTCAATTTGGGCCTCAACTTACAACCTGTTTACTTGTATCTAATTTTCTCAAACAATGTCTATCCTTCCTCTGTGAGCCTAGTATTTATTTATTTTTATACAACGTTCAATGCCTATTTCAGCGATTTAATTAGTTCGAGGTAATCATAATAGTCTACCAGGCTTCACCAAGACCACTTGAGATGCACCCCCCAAACTTGAATTGAACCTCCTCCATGCTTAACTGATGGTTTCAAGCAAGGCTCTTTATAGGGTTCAGTTGTTCATTGTCTCGCATACTTTCTTCAATTACATCCAAATAATTGAAACTCCGACTCATCTTTCCAAAGCACCTTTGACCACTGTTCCATAGTCCAATTTCTGTGTTATTGTATTATACATATTTCAACTCTTTAACCTTGTTCCCCTTTCTTAATAGAGGTTCTCTTCTCTTACTGAAACATCGTTTCAGTTCTGATTTCAAAAGTACTTTCGTACTGTTGATTGATGGACGACACCCAATCCTTCTATCGGTTCTGTTGCCAAATCAACAAGCGTCTTCTTTCTATTCCTTAAAGATATCTTCGGTATTGCTCATCCTTGTTAGACAGGTTTTTGGTTCTTCCAGTCGTGGGAATGTCAATTACAGAAGATGTTTCTCTACTTGTTGATAATGCTTTGGATGTCACACCTTGAAAATCGAGTGATTCACTTTATTTCACTCAATGTTTTTCCTTCTTTATACACATACACAATTCTAGGGCAGTCTTCAACTGAAATTTTAGCTCTGTTTGTTTAACCCTTTCATGCCGTATGGGCGCAGATGAGACCATCAAATTTTATGAGATTTTAGTCATTCTGGAGATATAACAAGTGGTTTTTTTTGTGGCATGAAAAGTAAACGAAAATCAGGTATGAAAGGGTTAAACCAAACAGTTGATCCTGGTTGATCTTTATTTTGAAGTAGAAAAAGTAACCTAAACGTTAATGTGTCTGTAGAGAGGAAAAAAATTATTTCAGTAACAATGAAAACATTACAATGTTTCATCAATTATATTTGAATGTTAAATGCGAGAGATTAGCTACTACAATACTTATTAGCTGCTCATGTATAGTTTGCTTTGAATTGTTGTGGTCACAATGTTTTGAAGATTCTGATCAATGTGAATCAAAGATTGCTATTAGATTATATTAAGGTATATTCTGTATAAATATGGTTATTTGAATTTGATTTTCATTTTATTAAAACTGTATTTGCATTGAATGCAAAGTTTGTTTCCTTATGCATCAGAGTGGAAAAATGTAAAATGTCTTAAGACTTTGGCACAGCAGTGTAGATTATAGTCATGTGTTTACTTTCAAGGTGTCCCAGTAATGACATTGTACTGTAATACTTGGAAGATTTCTTGCTACTGCCTCTCGAAATTATTGTTCCATTTTGAGGACAAAGGAGGCAAATTGCTTTGCTTGTATTATCAGAATAAGTTTTGAAATGTTCACGTAGATTTAATGGCATGATTTATTGATTTTAGAGCTTAGTTATAGCAATTAAAAATTATTTTATAGTCATAGCATTAGTTAATAGTTAGAAATATACTTGTATTATATAGGGCAATATATCACAGATATTAAAAATTAGTATTGAGCAGCTATACCAACTAATGGCAACTATGTTTTAAACTACACTTACAATAAATATTTTAGGTCAGAACATTTTTGGAGGTGATTCTATTTCCAATTAAGTCAAAGGGAGGAGATGTAGGAACACCACCAGACTCTTTCAAGGTTTAGTTGGAACTTGGAAGCGAAAGTTTGAACGGAGAGTTGAACTTCATCAGGAAAAGAGACGGCAACTGAGCCGTAGGAATGGAAAAGAGGATGGAAGAATCAGTAGTAAAGTTGTTGGAGAGGTTCTTGGCTAGATGCCAGAAAGAGCAAGAATAATTAGAATTCGGTAGGTTTTCACACTTTTGTTGGATGAAGGAATTTTTGGGAAGTCGAAGAACAGATTTTGGAGGATTCCGGGCAGAAATACAAGCTGAGTCAGGCGTTGGATGGCGACAGTACCTTCTGAAGGCCTCCTCCCTGTTGCGGATAACATTAGAACAAATAAAGTTAAACCAAGGTTTTTTTTGCATTAGTAGTAGGAATAGAATATGGAATGTACGCCTCCATGCCCGAGAGAATTACCACCATGATGCGCTGAGCGCACTCGGAAGGACAATAATCATTCCATGGGAATTTCGGAAGATTTGCTGAAATTTGCCCGATATTTCGACACGCAGAAAAATAGCCGAATTATCGCGATATCCGAAATACCGAGTGTTGAATTAGCGCGGTCCGAGTGTCAGAGGCGTACCGAAGGGGAGGGCGACAGGGGCGATCGACCCCCCCTTGAGTTAATAAATTATTATTTTGATTATTTTTAAATATGTGTGTATGAATGTGTGTGTGTGTGTGTGTGTGTGATCATGTGTGAAGGCCGCTTGGTCTCAAACATGTAACTAATAAATGAAATGAAACATTAAGTACGTTATTTTTAAAATTAGGTATTCAGTTTTTTACACATTTTAAAATTTAGTTTCAAAGTTTTCATTTAATTTACAACTTTTAACATTGTATTGCACACACAAAATTTTGTGTGGATTTTGTTTGGATTTTTTATTTCATTATAATGGACTTACTTAATGTTATGGTTAGTAATAATTCCTATTTCTATTTGTAACTTTGTAGAGTACTATTTACAGGTGTCACAAGACTAAAGATAATGGACCTTTATAAATTTTTCAAAAGAAAAAATGTCCAAACTCTCAGTGATTTTACAGAGCATGATGATCAAAGTACTGTTAATCCCAGTAAAATTGCTAGGTTACAACAGGATGAGAATGAAAGTGAAAAAATTTCGGCGCCTTCGGCGCTAGCTTTTCCATCCCCTACTACTAAAAATCTAAAATGGCTTAGGATCCCGAAAACTCTTAATGTTAATACAATTCTGAGCATCCTAATTGCGGTTTGCATTGAATATTATGTTACTAATCAGATTTTTATCATAATTTTTATATTTTTTTAATATAATTTTTATATTTTTATTCATAATGTGTCTTAGCAGTAGCTAGTTAATCATCTCTAACTGAACGATAAGCTCATCATGAACGTACATAAAAATTATTTATCTCTATTTCAATTATACTTCTACGATTAGTTCCAAGTTCGCCCCCCCCCCCTTTGGTAAATTTTTGGGTACGCCCCTGCCGAGTGTACTACAAAGAATTATAAAGAATAGCTAGTATTCGTGAGCATTTGGATAATTTTAATCTTATTTCAAGTTACAAGCATGGATTTAGATAGGGAGGATCTTGTTTAGCTGTCTAATCTTAGACTTTGAGTTTGTAACTGACCAGGTAGATGGTGGACATAATATATGCTACACATTAGTGTATTTATTTGGATTTTAGTTGGGTATCTAACACGGTTTACATACGAGACTTCTACATAGATTAAAAGATCATGGAATATCAAGGGCAGTCATAAACTGAGAATGGTTATAAGACAGAAAAAAGTAATTTTAAATATTCATGATAAATAGTTGCAGAAAATAAAAAGTGGGATACCAGAAGTATCAGTGTGAGGTACATTACTCTTTATTGTGTATCTAATGACTTAGTCTTACTTTGCTGTCTATTCCCCTTTCTATCTAAATTTGCAGATAGTACAAAAGTAATTGTTCCAGTTGCAAATATAGAACTTTTTATAAACTATAAAAAGATCTTGACAGTTTAGCTCTCTGGACTAGTTAGCAGCAGAAGGAATTCGGTGTTCAAAAGTGCAAAGTCTACCATGTTATAATGTTTCAGACCAACAAAGACCCTAGGATCCACTCATGGCTGGTCTACCTAACTGTGTTCGTAATTGTGTATTGTGCATGTCCTCCGTGGTGGCGGAGGGGACCTACAATTTTACGTGGGTTCCGAAACACAAGGAACATAAGAAATTTTTACAGTGGGCACACTAGGGGCCACTTCGGCCCATCGAGGTGGCTCCACTACGTAAAAACTGCCTGTACATTGGCAACGACCAATTTTTACAAAACTAAATAATTATCAATTTAAAACTAATTAATTTTCAATTTAAAACTAAAGATAGAATCTCCGGATCCAGAGGATCAAGTCATAATAGACTACTATCCACAAATATGTTACACTCTATATCTATTTATAACCGACATGCAAGTATATCAGATCCAAGGAATCCAGTCAATTTCATTACGGTATCCACCAATACCAGTACCTTGCCAACCAAAAATAAGTCACGGTCCATATCAATTGCGGACCAAGTCACAATTTACAACCATATACATTACAATATATATACTTAGGAGGAAAAGTGTAGGTGTGGCTGTAAAGACTGTACAGTAATGTAGAAATGTGTGTGCACTCATTTTGGGTCTCCCATTTAAAGGTGTTTGTGGGGCAAGTGAAGATCATGAGTTTTTCAATACCTCACAGTACTATGGGGGACACCGCTCGGCAGAGGAATCTCTTTAAATGGGGTGTGTAAGGACAGAGAGTATCCCCTAACCCAAGATGCTGCCTCCATATATCCCACAACACTTGTGTTGAGCTGTGGGATCTATCCCACGGGGCAGGGACAATTCGACGTGGCCGACTCGATGCGACCCAACTCGATGTGGCCGACTCGATGTCAAGACAACTCGATGTCAAGCCAAGTCGATGCCAGGCCAAGTCGATTTCATTTTCTTTATATATTTAATGTGGGTTAACTGAATGCCCGGTTAGGTCAACTGTACGCCCTTGACGATTGGTTAGGTTAAGTTGTGATATTTTCGTTAAAACTAACGAAAATATCCCTTAGGGATATCACATCGAGTTGTCCTGACATCGAGTCGGCCACATCGAGTTGGGTCGCATCGAGTCGGCCACATCGAATCGTACCCAACCCCTATCCCACAAAGCCTTAATTTTACTACCTTAAACTATACCCAGTCTATCAACATATGCGTTTAATCGATTTTTAAACATGTTTATAGACGTGCTACTAATTACTTCTACCGGCAAACTATTTCAGCTATTTACTATTCTATGCGTAAAAAAGTTTTTCCCAACTGCTGTCTCGAACCTTCTACTTGTCAACTTACACCTGTTATTTCTAGTCCTATTATATTGAGATATTTCGAAAAAGCTATCTCATTCTACGTTATCGAACCCATTCATAATTTTGAAAACCTGGATTAGATCACCCCTTAGCCTCCTAGTCTCGAGTGTAGTCAATTTTAACTCCTTAAGCCTATCCTCGTACGACTTTGACCTAAGCGACGGAATCATCTTAGTTGCTCGTCTTTGAACTCTTTCGATTTTGTCTATATCTTTGCGCATATGCGGATTCCAAAATTGGACCGCGTACTCCAAATGGGGTCTAACTAATGATTTATAAAGAGGAACTATAATATCGCGCGATTTGTACTCAAAATTCTGAGCTATAAAACCTAACAGTTTGTCTGCCTTATTGACCGCTGCTGTACTTTCTTTCGCTACTTTTAAATCACCAGTGACTATAACTCCTAAATCTTTTTCCTGCTCTACGCTTGTTAAATCTTTCCCTGACATACTATACGCAAAATTACCGTTACGCGAACCTGTATGCAAAATTTTGCACTTATCGACGTTAAATCTCATTTGCCATGTGACTGACCAATCAACGATTTTATTCAGATCTTCCTGGATTTTACCTCTATCTTCGTCATTAATCGCCCTACCACCCAGCTTCGTGTCATCCGCAAACTTTGAAACTGTACTGACTAAAAAACTGTACTGACTAGAAGTAGAAGTAATGAAAACTTTTGTTACGAGAGTCAAGAAAACTGGCTGGTAGATGTGGAAAAAGATCGTTATTATAGTTAAGTGGTAATTTAAGGCTATGGCGGAAATATCTGAGGGTGTCTGGTAGCTCAGTAGTTATTGTGGCAGGCTTAGTGGTGAGGATCTGTTTACTTCTGCTTGCTGGCTCATAGGTTGGGTTGAATTGGCCACTTATCCTATTAATTCTCAGGTTAAAGATGGTCCTTGCGATGCACTCGCTCTCACATTGTGGGGAAATGAGCTTCTTGGTTTTTATCTGAAAGATCTATTTTTTGGGGGTGTTTTAATTCTATAGTTCCGTAAATACCAATAGCTTGTAAATAAAACTTTTTGAGTTCTTATTTATTTGTATATCTTGCTTTTTGCTGTAGCTTTGTTAGTTTTTCATAATAAATGTTTAAAATCGGGAAGATCATTTGTAATCATCATATATATATATATATATATAAGTTATATATATATATAATAATATATATATATATATATAAAAGCAAATCCACAAGGAAAAAGAAAAATGATTCCAAGGCGTTTCGTGTATTCAGAAGTACACCTCGTCAGATTTGCTTGTGGGTTTGCATCATTCATTCATTTCACGTGTTTAATTGTGAAATTCATGCCATATATACAGTATATACAGGGTGTTTCATAACATGTGGGATGTACTTTCAGGATGGATTCAGGACCTGAAAAAAGTTTATATAAATATGTATCCGAAATCGCCTTGCGCTTGAATACACGTCTGAACACGCCTCGTCATAGAATGCCTGACACGTTCAAACATTCCACGTATTGCTCGGATTTTCTGGCATCCTTGTTCTACACGTTGACGAAGCATTTCAACGTTGTCAATGGGTGTCACGTAAACGATGGATTTCAGATGACCCCACAGCTAAAAATCGAGTGGATTCAGGTCTGGGGAGCGAGCAGGCCACGCAATGGGTCTTCTCCACGGCCTATCAATTTATCAGGGAAATGGTCATCCAAATAGTCTCTGGCTACTCGACTAAAATTGAATTGAATTGAATTGAATTGAATAACCTTTATTAATAATAAAATAAATACATTTTTTTCAATTTACAATGACATGAATAATTGTGAAGCTCGACTATTTATTTTATTTAATTTGGCCCTTAAGCTTTAGGCTTTACTGGGCTCTTATTAAAAATAAACAGCTAGTTGTTATTAATTAATAATAATAAATAAATAAATAAATAAGTATTATTAATAGTTAAAACATGTATTAATCTTAAATTATCACTACTGACATGACAAATACAAGGTCACCATTGAAGGCACTATACCAATACCATACACAGAAACCAATATTATACATGAGAGATAAGAACTGAACAATCCCAAGAAATGTTTTTAACACTAGATTACACACGAGAAATTAATAATTAGTAAGCAATATTAATGGACATTAATCCTAGATTTTTGTTAGTATGCCATTATTAATCGGGATTTCAACTTGGTTTTAAACAAATTTACATTCATAATATTTTTTATATCGGCATGCAAGTCATTCCATAGTTTCAATCCAATGAAAATGGTAGTTTTTGAGATAAAGACAATCTAAATTGAGGTATAACAAGCTTTGATCTATTTCTGGTCTGATACGAGTGGATTTCTTGATGAGTTACAAAATACCTACTGACCCATTGTAAATTAATGATTTTGTTCTTACACTTGTAAGTAAAAATAAAATGTGCCAGTTTGGTTATATCATGAGGCGGAGCGCCGTCAAGCATAAACCACATACGACGTCAGACACCAAGAGGAACTTCATCTAGTAAATCGTTTAAATCATTCCTTAAAAAATTGGAATAGGATTCTCCTGTTAATCTTCCAGACAAAACAAAAGGACCGATTAGGTTGTCGACAATAAGTTCTGCCCATACATTGATACTAAATTATTGTTGGTATCTTGACTGGATGATGGCATGCGGATTCTCTTCGGCCCAGTGATGAGTGTTGTGAAAATTGATCACGCCATTTCTTGTGAATGCAGCCTCATCAGAAAACAACACGGATGATAGAAGAAGAGGATCGTGAGCACACTGTTGAAGAAACCAAGTACAAAAAGCCTCTCGTGGTGGGAAATCAGCTTCAGTAAGGCCTTGTACTCTCTGAATGTGATATGGGTAAAGCTGTTGTTCCCGTAAAATTTTCCACACAGTTGTGTATCTTACACCCTCTGCTGCTGCTATCCTTCGGGTGCTGACATCGGTATATTCCTCCACGCGATTCAGGACCTGCTCCTCCAACTCAACAGTTCAGGCGCTGATTGGTCTACCACCATCTGAAACTCGCTTGTTGAATGATCCTGTATCACCAAGACGCTCGTATATTCTCTGAAGGGTCTTCTTATCTGGCAGACGGCGATTCGGAAACCTTTCCGCATACAGACGTCTTGCTGCGGCCGCATTACACGCGGCTGGTCCATTGAGATGCATGTCTGCCATTTCTCTGTGAATAAGCCTCCATTCTCACTTCAAATGCACACTATCACTGAATAGCACAAAAACTTTCAAGTTTTTTTTCACTAGACTGCACTTATTCACAGTAAGAAGTTCCGAATATGAACAGTGAAACACCCCGATGCACCTGACTGACTGACCGATGGCTCTACACTCAACGATATTGAAACATGTCATAGAGTGTACAAAACATTACAATCGACAAGGCCATACATGAAATAAGTCTCGTACACACTGTATATACACAGGGTGTTTCAGGAAGAAAGGTCAATACTTCGGGAGGTGATAGTATCGGTTATTTTGAGAAAAAAAGTTCATATTAACGTGTGTCTAAGTCTGAATGGTTACGGACATAGAGCTGTTTGAATCTACAAATACAAAAGCATTGTTAATGGTAATCAAGAAAGAGAAACCAATTACTGTTTCTAACGTTTAATGTTTAAACATTGGCATTTTGAATGGTATCAGATACAGAAATGACAAATTTGTTACAGTTTACAATACGTTTTCGAAAATCCCACCGTCAACCTCAATGCACTTTGCAACTCGTGTGCAAAGATGGCGTGTTGCTCGTCTGAGTTGATCTTGACGTTCCTTTATGCGGGCAGCAGCATCCAGAATGCGCGCGAGCAATTCGTCTCGTGTATCCACCTTTCTTTTGTAAACTTGACTTTTCATCCACCCCCACAAACAATAATCTAACGGAGAGAGGTCTGGAGACCTTGGTGGCCATTGAGTGGGACCACCGCGGGGGGAGGAAGAGCTGCGCGCTCATCAGATTCAAACAGCTCTATCTCCGTAATCATTCAGAATTAGACATATGTTCATATGAACTTTTTTTCTCACAATGACCGATACTATCACCTCCCGAAGTATTGACCTTTCCTCCTGAAACACCCTCTATATATATATATATATATATATATATATATATATATATACACACACACACACACACACGCACAGTTTTCTGCAGAAGTGGTCAGTCTTTCCTTGTGAACAGACGTGTTTTATCGAGTGTCCAGTGTTAACAATTGAATAAATGGTTTTCGTTGAAGTGTCTTTAAGAAAATAGTGTTTGGTGCATTCTTAACTTAATTACCCCGTGTTACTAATCATTCATTAACGAATATATTTCATTTATTGACTTTATTTCATTACTATATTATTTGATTAAACCAAGGCGAGTGCACGTGGCTTGCCTTGTTTGTTTTTCAAATCTAATAGAAAACGAGGTTTAATAAGGTTGATTTTTCCTTGCTGAGGGATTATCAAGTAGGGTGTGGTCACCCTCCGTAGGAGAAAGGAAAAAGGAAATAAAAAAGTCGGCCCAATAGCGGACAGATAAGTTTTATTAATACTTTTTCTTTTGCAGATCCTTCGTCGGTAGCTTAATTAAGTATATATTCATTTAGTATAAATTTGTTACAGGAACCTGTTTCTGCGTTTCAAGAACATTTTTGCGGGCTTGCGCAGGAGACGTCACAATAAGCACGCGGTAGACCTACGTTGTAATTTATTAATTTCCAAACGCTTGTTTTTTTTTATTAATTAATAGCATGGCACCCCCTTCAAGTACTTGCAGTCGCTGTGAAGGGAAATTTGCCGCTTACGCGTTTACTTTGGCTAATAATAATGATCTGTTAGTTTGAAGGTGGTGCTCAAACATGGAAGTGCTGAGGAACGAGTTAGAACGTGAGAGAAAGGCCAGAGGGAGACTTGAAGAAAGGGTGATGCTCCTAACGGCAAAATTAGAATCCCTTGAGCCTTCAGTTACGACCCCTCCTGCCCCAGTTTCTACTAATAATATAAATAGTACTAATAGCCCTCTCTCTTCCCCTAGTTCCCAACCTTTCGTTCAAGTGCGTAATGGAGCTCCATTGAGAAAACCTAAGACTTGTCTACTAGTAATAACAAACAATAAGTCTTCTGTTTTAGGTTTCGAAGATGCTGATGAACCGGAAATACGACTCGTTGGTGATTCCATTGTTCGAGGGCAGCTCGAGGAATTCTGTGGGAAAAACCCTCGTCGTAGGCGCCGTTATTGCTACACTGGTGCCTGGGTGGAGGATATAACTAATAATGTTGACCATTTTACAGACGGAACTTCTGAGGAAACAATGTATGTTATTCATGTCAGTACTAATAACGTTTTAACTTCTAGATCGGAAGAGCTGCTGGCCAGGTACAGGGACTTACTAGAGCGACTAAAGGAAAAACTAATAATATTGTTTTAACCGGTATATTTCCTCGAATTATCCAACGTAGCGATTTCTACAGCAAGGCGATCAATATCAACAATAACCTAAAATCTCTTTGCCAACAGGAAGGAGTGCATTTTGCGAATTTTTTGAACAGTTTCTACGGCAGGAGGGACTTGTTCCTCGGAGATGGACTTCATCTTAATGACGTTGGAGATGCGCGTTTAGGAAGACTATTTCATAATACTGTCATTTCTTTTCAGGCTGCCGTAACTCGAACGGTCCCAGTGTAATTTCCTCAAATTTCCCTTGTGCTCGCGAAGTTATCGCAGTTACAAACAATTTGAAGGTTCTATCCTAAAATGCTCGTAGCCTACGAAATAAAATAAACTATGATTTAATTGCGATAAATGAATCGTGCTTAGCACCAAAACACATGACTTTGTAGGGGAGTATGAAATTAGAGGTTATAGACTTTTTGTTAAAACAGAATAGGTAGGCGAGGAGGAGGTGTTATGTTATACATCAAAGATAATATTGCGAACGTTATAGAATTAAAGCACAGAATTCCAGAACCGATAAATTCGACTATAGCAGAACTTACATTGAACGAATTCAAACTTGGTGTTGCGGTTATATATAGGCCCCCTAATCAAACGGCTGATACGGACGAAGCGTTATATCGTGAACTAAAGAGAATAATAGGTAGTGAGCAGGCCTTAGTTATGGGTGACTTTAATTGCGCCAACGTGAATTACGATACAATGCAGGGAGACGCGGAAGGTAATCGTTTAGTTAATTTTCTCGAGGATGGCTTTCTTATTCAAAGGGTTGGGGAATCTACGAGGTTGGACCGTATTTTAGATTTAGTAATAACTACGGATGATAGGCTAATCACGGATCTTCAAGTAATAGAACCGTTAAGCAATAGCGCTCACAATATGGTAGAGTTTGTCCTCTCAGTAAGTCACTCGAAACCAGCTAACTCGACTAAAATTCCTAACTTCCAGCGCGCAGACTTTTGTAAATTTCGAAATGAATTGTCACACGTCAATTGGGAAAACGTAATGGGGATCTCCAACACAAAACTAATGTGGGAATCGTTTGAAGCAGTATTTGGGACTATAAATGAGTAATGTGTACCGTACAAGATTAAGCGTGCGAAAGTAAACAACAAGCCCTTGTGGTTTACTTCTAGAGTAGGAGATATTATAAAGAGTAGAGATAGGGCTTGTAGGCTACATAAGTGCGATAAAGACAATTTGTGGTTACGAAACAACTACATATCTCTAAGGCGTGAAGCGAAAAGTGTAATAAAAAAGTTTAAGCGTGAATTTGAAATCTCCATAGCTCGTGACGGTAAAGAAAACCCCGAGCGATTGTTTCAATACGTCAACAATAGAAGTCCAGTAAGGAGTGTCTTGGGGCCGTTGAAGAATCCTGACGGAGGCCTAGTTTCTGAAACTAAACCTTGCTAACCGAATTTTTTACGTCAGTTTTTTCTATAGAAGATGTAACGAATATCCCAACGGTCATAGTTATAATACCTTTTGATAATGGTAATACTTTGGATAATATTGTGGTTAGTGAAAGGAAGGTAATGCGCTCTATTGATAAAATGAAAATGCGTAAATCACCGTGGCCGGATTCCATATATCCCATACAACTAAAAGAATTAAAAGAAAGCATTGTTGTGCCGCTAACAAAGATTTTTAATGCGTCTCTTTCTGAGGGGTGCGTACCAGATAATTTCAAGTTAGCATATGTAACACCTATCTTTAAGAAAGGCGATAAAGGTGCGGCGGGAAATTATAGGCTAATCAGTTTAACGTCTGTTGTAGGTAAGCTACTGGAATCAATAATTAGGGATCGTATAGTCGAACACTTAGAATTGCATAACTTCGTTAGAAATACGCAGCACGGTTTTAGGCGAAACAAATCTTGCTTAACGATGCACCTCGGTGGTGTAGTGGTTAGCGTCGCTGACTACGAATCCATCGGCCCCGGGTTCGAAACCCGACGGCAGCCGGCGCGCAGCAAAACCCAGCTATTCATCCTTCCACACAATAAAGAAAGTCGTTGGTAAATAAATGGGTACCCTAAGTGGCCTAGTGGTTAAGACGCTGGGCTGCTGATGGGGCGTGGTTCGGATTCCACGTTAAACTGTAGGTTTAAGTTGGAGTGAAAAGCTTGACCTTCGTCAGAATGAACAATTCGGGCGGAAGCTAACCAAAGGTTAACTAATCTTTTAAAAAATTTTCAAAGCGTGGTTGAAGTTTACGATAGTCATCGGGCTGTAGATGTAGTGTATTTAGATTTTCAAAAAGCGTTTGACACCGTACCGCACAAAAGACTCATTGAAAAAACGGGCTCATGTAATCAAGGGTGTAGTAATAAATTGGATAGAGAGTCGTTGCGAGGTAGGCAACAGAGGGTGGTCATTGATGGAGCGGAGTCGTGTTGGGTTAATGTTGTAGCGAAAGGCGTTCCTCAGGGTTCTGTATTGGGCCCCTTGCTTTTTCTTATATACAGGGTGTACATAAAGTCAGGATCTATTTTTGTGAAGCACTTGGAAATTATATGGAATTCAATCATAAAATGATAAAGTGGTAACATTTATTAAATAATTAAGAGTAGGATTCGACGTGACGCCCATCAGTATCCCTGCACAGCTCAAATCGTTCCGCAGCATTTCTAAACACATTCTGGAGCATTTGCGGGGTTACGTTATCTGCAGCAGTTCGTATACGTGTACGTAAGTTTTCAAGACTCGTAATCTTCGTCTGATAGACGTGCTATTTGATAAAGCCCCATGCAAAGAAATCTAAAGGGGTTAAATCTGGTGATTTCGCTGGCCAAAGTCTGTTGCTTCCGCGTCCGATCCAGCGATTTGGAAAACGTCCATTTAGATAATCCTGAACAATTTTGGCATAGTGACAAGGAGCACCATCATGTTGATAGACGACGGTACTAACAATCCTATCCCCGTCGTCTATCAACATGATGGTGCTCCTTGTCACTATGCCAAAATTGTTCAGGATTATCTAAATGGACGTTTTCCAAATCGCTGGATCGGACGCGGAAGCAACAGACCTTGTGTTGCGAGATGACCAGATTTAACCCCTTTAGATTTCTTTGCATGGGGCTTTATCGAGTCGCACGTCTATCAGACGAAGATTACGAGTCTTGAAAACTTACGTACTCTACAAACATGAATACTATTTTGCTATCAAACTTTAAATAACTTTCAAACTTTTAATGTCCAACTTTGCTGCGCACCCATAACTCGATACAGTTTTGCCAGTGTACCTAACTCTGCGAGGCTGCCAAAAGATTAATGGCTAAATGGTCTAATTAATGGCTAAATGGTAAACTTTATTATTATTATTATTCTTATTATTATTATTCTTATTATTCTTATTATTATTATTCTTATTATTCTTATTATTATTATTATTATTACAATATTTTAAAATAGTATTTCAGATCGCGTCCTATAATCCTTATTCGTACATCACACTGAACCGGGTAATAACCGGAACTTGAACTCTCTCTCTCTATATCTCTCTCTCTCTTTACTTGCAAAGTCTAATTAATTAAAGTAAAAAATCAAGTACAAATAAACATAAGACTTATACTGTCGTTAAAAAACAAAAAAAAAAAAAAGAAAGAGAAATAAAATTGGAAATCATCAACAGGATGTACTATAAATAGCATATTTGTATGACGTATTAATGACGTCACGGATTCTTATGCCCAAATATGGCATGAAACCACCACCAAATGCTCGCCTAGGTAATACTAAGGCTCGCATTGGTGGAGTGGGCGGGGCTTAAATAATATTATGATTCATAACAATGAGAAACAATTTGTGGATCTATTTATAGATTCTGTTACGTCAAACAAGAATACTATCCCCTTAGAATAAACATGATGGTGCTCCTTGTCACTATGCCAAAATTGTTCAGGATTATCTAAATGGACGTTTTCCAAATCGCTGGATCGGACGCGGAAGCAACAGACCTTGTGTTGCGAGATGACCAGATTTAACCCCTTTAGATTTCTTTGCATGGGGCTTTATCGAGTCGCACGTCTATCAGACGAAGATTACGAGTCTTGAAAACTTACGTACACGTATACGAACTGCTGCAGATAACGTAACCCCGCAAATGCTCCAGAATGTGTTTAGAAATGCTGCGGAACGATTTGAGCTGTGCAGGGATACTGATGGGCGTCACGTCGAATCCTACTCTTAATTATTTAATAAATGTTACCACTTTATCATTTTATGATTGAATTCCATATAATTTCCAAGTGCTTCACAAAAATAGATCCTGACTTTATGTACACCCTGTATATTAACGATTTAGATGTCGGCCTAGTTAGTACAGTTTCAAAGTTTACGGATGACACGAAGTTGGGCGATAGGGCGATTAATGACGAAGATGGAGGTAAAATCCAGGAAGATCTGAATAAAATCGTTGATTGGTCAGTCACATGGCAAATGAGATTTAACTTCGATAAGTGCAAAATTTTACATATAGGTTCGCGTAACGGTAATTTTTCGTATAGTATGTCAGGGAAGGAGTTGGCAAGCGTAGAGAAGGCAAAAGATTTAGGAGTTATAGTCACTGGTGATTTAAAAGTGGCGAAACAAAGTACAGCAGCGGTCAATAAAGCGAACAAAGTGCTAGGTTTTATAGCTTGGAATTTTGAGTACAAATCGCGTGATATTATTGTTCCTCTTTATAAATCATTAGTTAGAACCCATTTTGAGTACGCGATCCAATTTTGGAATCTGCATATGCGAAAAGATATAGACAAAATTGAACGAGTTCAAAGACGAGCAACTAAGATGATTCCGCCGCTTAGGTCAAAGCCGTACGAGGATAGGCTTAAGGAGTTAAAATTGACTACACTTGAGACTAGGAGGCTAAGGGGTGATTTAATCCAGGTTTTTTAAATTATGAGAGAATTTTTTCGAAATATCTCAAAATAATAGGACTAAAAATAAGGGATGTAAGTTGACAAGTAGAAGGTTCGAGACAGCAGTTGCCAAAAACTTTTTTACGCATAGAATAGTAAATAGGTGGAATATATGTATATATATATATATATGAGAGAGAGAGAGAGAGAGATTTTAGCTCTCACATTGAGGTTGAGGGTTCGACTCCCGATGGTGTATAACCGAATTATTGTCCGGTACTATATAGATCTGAATTTTCTACTTTTTTGAGGGGATAACACCCTCACCTTCCGTGGCACTGGCACTCCCCCACTGCCACCACTATCCTCACCCCGCACCTCTTTGCATCAAATGTAACTATACTACTGGGCCTCCCAATCTTGGGAGGATCGAGAGGCCGAACTGGAGCGATAGGACAGGAGACATACAAGATTGTGGTCGGAGGAGTCCAACGGAGTAAAAAGTTTGACAGAGTAAGAAGAAAGACGAGTTGTTAGGAATGAACGGTATTTTCATAAAAATAGAATTTATACGGTTTAAGGTCATAGTTTTTAGTATTTCAACATGATGCCACTGATGATAAAATGTTTCGTTGAAGAAACAATCTGTACAAAAGTATCCTGTGGGTAAGATTAGTTTAAGTTAGGTTAGTTTACAGTACCTTGGTAAGTTTAGGGTAGTTAGGTAAGGTTAGGTTGTTTGATTACGCTAAGCTGTGACTTTTCGTAATTACTGTCGTATGTATGAAAAAATTTTCATACGTATAACAGACTGTATAACAGACTTTATAGCGAGCAAGAGGTTTCAAAGAAAACTTAAGAAAACACATTTTGTCTTTCGAGTTTGCGCTTCTACAACAAACGTTTCCAACCAACATGAAACAGCGAATTTATATATTGTATTTTACAAACCAAAATAGGCTGAAACTGTTCTTTATAAATCATCATTCTACACTCATAAATAGTTATGTTAATCCACTACATTTGACATATAAAACCAGTTTCAATCGAAGGGGGCTACAAATCTTGGCCGTGTGGCAATATCATCTCCTATTAGAGCAGCGAGGTTGAACGACGTTGGGTCTGTTCAGTAATTAGATGATGATTGTCCACCGCATCTGAGTGATATGCCAACTCGTGGTTCAGACCCCAGGTAAAACTGTAGAACCCCTCCGTCACCACGTGACCTTTACCGTTACGAAGGAGGTTAACCCCCATAACATTATTAACATTCATCTTTTGCTTTCCTAACTGTCGAAGATACTTCTGGTCCTTTTTCGTATGTTCGCTTCCTTCGATCCTTAATCTTTTCGAAGAGAAGGGCTAAGACGGCGATGAGCGTGCCGAACCCGAGCAACATAAATGCGGTGAATGTCTGTCGATAAAAGCATTAAAGATGGAAAAAATCAATACATGATTTTAATCTCTATTATTTAAAGATTCCTTCGTCCTTGACGTTAATGTTTATAATATCTTAAATACTGTACTTTACCTACTTGCACGAAAGCTCCTAATGGTAGTGTTGACAGAGATATAAATATATTAGTCAGTAATGTAATATTCGTATAGGGAGTGATATACAGAGAGGAGTAAAGAGTTTTTGTCGTGCCAGTATATTTGTACTCCATTTATTTTTAAAATCATTCCACTATAAGAAAGCAGATGTATGAATATGGATGAATGATACAAGCTAGCCGGGACAGGGGACTATTTCCATGCGGTATGTCGTGACAGACAAAAATTTATATGACGCCAAATATGGCGGGTTAAGAGTTGAAATGGTATACTGTACTGGGTGCTGGTTAAGTATGCGGTCTACCTACGATTCGGCGGTCTACCTTTTAATTATAGCTTCTTATCTTGTTTACTAATTGTTTGTTTACATCCCATTGTCAATCGCCCTTGACGATTGGTTAGGTTTAGTCATGATATTTTCGTTAGTTTTAATGAAAATATCATGATTAAACCTAACCAATCGTAGGTAGACCGCATACTTAACCAGCACCACTGTACTGTATTTCTTTGTACAAGGGTAGTGGCCATTTTTTAAAATTCATTTTATATAAAATTGATACGTTATTTGGTTAAGAATTTTAGAAAAAGAAGAGAGACCAGAGGCCGAAATATTAACTCAAGTATATGGTGCGTTTCTTGTTTGCATTGATGCCTTTTCAAGGTAATGAAAAATTCTGCGTTACTTGAAGTACAATTTATTTTCTCTCCCTTTTTTCCTTCCTTGTAAAACATGCATGTCAAAAGTTTAAAATCATATTCTAGTCTTTATCCATTTTTATGGTTGTCAAAACGTATGTATACGATAATATGAGGTAATGCAGCAGTTTACGTTGCTAATTATTTTTTAAAGTTAGCGAAATGTTAAAAATTAATTGCGTGTGGATGAATGAAGATGCAATAAAGATTTCTCAATAGTATTCGCATCATATGCCAAACATTCAGTCGTCAACATTGCCCGTAAAGCCTGAAGCTTAAGGGCTAAATTAAATAAAATAAATAGTCCAGCTTCACAATTATTTGTCTTGTAAATTGTAAGACCACTGTATTTATTTTATTATTAACAAAGGTTATTCAATTCAATTCAGTAACTTGACTGGATAAAATTAAATAACACGTGTCCACACACAATCACTATATAGAAAAATCTAAATAATATTTAAAGCGTAAACTTTAACAGATCACCTAAAGATCCGTCACCCCAGCCTTTTTTAGCTTTATAAGGCTAACTAACGAAAATATCACGACCTAACCTAACCATTCGTCAAGGGCGTACAGTTGACCTAACGATTGGTTAGGTTAAGTCGTGATATTTTTGTTAGTTAGCCTTATAAAGCTAACTAAAAAAGGGCGGGATGACGGATCTTCAGGTGATTCACTTTAACTTAGTTCAGTTCCATTTTCATGTCAGTTAAGTCTTTAACATCGAAAAGGAGGAGGAGGAGGAGGGGAGGGGAGGGGAGGGGAGGGGAGGGGAGGAAGAGGAAGAGAAAGAGGACGTCTTACCATGCTTTTCTTAGTTTCTGTAATATAACACTTACTTCTTGAAGCCCCAGAGGATAGAAGGACTGAGACAGGCATTCAGTGGATTTAGGGTAATATCTTGCTTTCAGTTTCTTCAAAACTCCTCCTTCGGTTAGTTTTGTAATACTGAGGAAATAGTGTTTGAAAGTCATCTTAGATTATTCTTTTGGAGAGGTTTTAAGTACGTGTTAAACGTTATAAAGGTTAAAATATAATTTTCTATTTTTTATTTTATTAATGCTTAATTCGCAAGTTGAATTTTCACACCGAATTTTAGGTTCAATTTTTGTGACTAATTCAAGAGCTTATTTTTTCCGAAGAGAAACACACACACACACACACACACACACTCTGGAAAACAGTTGAACAACGAAGAACACCAGGAAGTTTTAATTAAGTGTTTTAAAGCTGTTTTTATCGAAATAAAAAAAAATTATAGTTTTAACATCAATTCTTTCAGCAATAGGTACTCGGTAGCTATGCTATGATTTATCAAAGTATTTATTCCGTAGATTGTCCCCTATAACAATATTTAATTAATTTAATTTCGTATTGGATTCGTTTCATTTCGAAAATTACAGCCTTCCAGATTAATTCCTATACAATTGCTGTTTTTTATATAAAAACTTTACCACTCGTGGACATTGTTGATGTAAGTACAAACGACTTGCTTGAAAATACTGATAATGTGAATGGATTCGTTAGATCTGAATTAAGAAATGCTTAAACCTTCTATAGAAGATCTTATTTACTAAAAAAGTGTGACGAATCCACATAAGCGTACCCCTTGGTCCTAACACTGGCTAATACATTCCTTCGCTACCACTAAAGGAAGTAACTAAACGAATGTCCTGCCTTAAAACCAGTCCTCTACAGACCATATGTGGACTATGCATTTCATTTCTGCAAATCTCCTCTATTTCTTGACTACCTCAACATAAAATGTGGAACTTATAGAATTTACATCCGGAGTAGAGACAACCAACGCTTTATCCTCTTCAAATAATGTAGTAATGAAAACGAGTGCTACGTTTGAAACGTCATAAACCAGTTAGTGCCCGTAGTTCAGTGAATAACAGTTTTGCTGTCAGCGAAGTGAAGACGCTGAGGCCGGGGGATCGAAACCCCCATGATGCTGGTAATAATAATACAAGAGTTAGTGCGATGGGCCGCATTAGTTGGTCTGAGCACTGTACCAATTTTTGGCCTTCCTGACTGATTATTATCATAAACCAATGTTGACACTAACAATTACAAATTTCTCCTCGTTTATTTTTTTTCTTCAACTTCGAACTTTATTTTAGCTTTCTTTTAAGGTACATAACAAATTGGATTTTGATAAACAACTTTTATTAAGTAAAATTTTCCCCTGAAATTAGCAGGACAATAGACAGGACTCAGTAGAATGGTTTTAACCCAAGAAAAAGAACCCATTACCACGGTACCAAAAGATATTTGTAGGAACATAAAGGAAAATTCTTTTCCTTGCCTCCCTCACATGGCTGTAAAACCCCAAACACGTGGGTAATAACCTCCACAAAGGAACGCTTACTTTACTTCTTGCTTCTCGAAAGTGCCCGCCAAATTTGTAGCGTTTCCTGGCCCTTAGCGTCACCGAGCCTATGAAAGTGCCAGTCCACTTTAGGTCGTCTTTATTTGCCCATTTCTCAAGTCTTCACTTCACATCTCTCTCTCCGTTTTTTCGTCACATAACGCCACTCGATCTCAGCCGGCCGCTTTCCTTCAAAACTTCTTTCAAGCATACACGAAGTTGATCACCACTGTTGAGGCCTACTACCATTTCAGTGCTCCCGCAAGTAACCTCACTTCTACAAGATTCAACTTGCACCATTCCTTCCGGCCCTTTGCCTCACCCGACATTCATCCATTTCGACCTGCGAATTTTAATTTCCCTTCAACGAGTATTTCGTCATTCAAACAGGCTAGTAGGCTCTCTCGTTTACCCAGTCTACCTCCGAAGAAACCCAGGTCTGTAAACCTCCGTAGGCTACCAGCTAATTTGGCCTACCGCTTATTCCGTCGTGCTAAACTACTTTTGCGTAGCCTACAAACTCGGTATGCCCCAGCCTAACTGAATAGGCTATCTTCAAAGTGTTCCTCAATGCTGTTTCAAGCTAACTCACGCATTTACGACCGCTATTAGGCCTAATCCGTACTCCTGTTACCTCAGTTATTATCTGCTCAATTATTTATACGGTATTGGACACACAACAATATCTCATCACCGAAATTATTGTTTCTTGTCACTGTTGTAGCATTTAACTCTTATACTGTATAAAAACCATTTCTTATTGTTAATAATCAGTCATTGTAAAATCATTTCTATCCTTATTAAATATTGTTTGTGTAGCTGAAAGGTGAAACTGGTGACCCAATATAATTTTCACTTTATTTTACATATTATAGTGGTCTTACCGTTGGGCTACTATGTACTATGTACCTATTTTATATTTTACTTCACCTTACACTGGGTCTTTAGGTTTCAATACACGAAACAGACTCTTGAAGTTTTATAAAAAATTTAAAACTCCAATAAAAATAGCATTTAAAACGACAAAAATCAGTTCACTCCTTATTCAGATACAAGGATACCATACCTACATTCCTTCCATCAGCAATAGTTTACCATGTAAGTGTCACCACTGTATGGAGTCGTATACCAACAAAACATATGCACTTAAAAGCTCGCATTTAGGAAAACCTGTGCAAATGAGAACCAGTCAGTCATTTAGGAGACCACCTAACGCTCTTGTATGTAATTAATCACTCCTACAGCCACGAACAATCACATCTCACAATCGACTTTCATTGTGTGCATAGGCAAAAGATATGATATTAAGATGGAAATAATATAAAATCTACAGATCTACAGAAGCTAAGGCTAACAAAGACCCTAAGATCCACTCTAAGGTTGGCCCGAGAGAAAGGAAAGAGTAGGGGTTAAGAGAAGAAAATAAGGGGTTAAATAAGTAGCAACATCTATCACTCATGGGTTAACATTCATTCAGAAAAAGAGAAAAGAGAGACACCATCATCATCCGCCGGCCACTGCCGACAAGTCAGAAAAATAGTCGGAGAGAATAGGAAAGGGGTGAAAGATGAAAAGAAGTAAAATAAGAACGCTTACAAACCATGCAAACACAGTCTTAACTCACATTCATACCATGCAAACTACAGAATGCAAGTAAAGAGAGTTACAACATGCAAGTAAGGAGAGGATAAGAAAAAAAAAAAGTAGGTAAAGTTAAACAAAAAGTGGGTTAGTTTACTGTACGAGCTACATCTACGTTCATGTTAGTCTAATTTTTTTATTTTTATTTTATTGCTGGCATCACACGCTGGCATGTCATAAGCTGGCATTAATCGTGAACAGACTCATCCTCGACCACCACCCCCAGAGCTCCTGTTACTAATTGTTTTTTTTTATTTTAAACAACGTTAATATTTTTAAAATGCCTATCTAAACGGTTCTTTAGCATATTAACGCTGGTAGAGTGAACGACTGACGCGGGAAGATTATTCCACTTATCAATTACTTTAAACGTAAAGAAGTTTTTAGCGATATTAGTAATGAAACGTCTGCCACGCAACTTAAATCCGTTATTACGAGTATTGCTATTATCTAAAGTGAACAGTTTGTCAAAATTTACGTTATCAATGTTATTAACGATTTTGAAAACTTCAATAAGCTCCCCCCTTAATCTCCTAGTTTCGAGTGAATGCAAGTCTAACACTTTAATCCTATCTTCATAAGGCTTGTTGCGCAATGACGGAATTAGTTTCGTGGCACGACGCTGAACCCTTTCTAACCTATCAATATCCTCGCGCAAATACGGCACCAAAACTGAACGGCATATTCTAAATGAGGCTTGACTAGGGACTTGTAAAGGGGCAATATAATATCCTTCGATTTAAATTCGAAATTACGCGCTATGAAGCCTAACATCCTATTAGCTTTTGCGCAAGACTCCAGGCACTGGTTCCTAACTTTTAAATCTTTAGATACGCGTACACCTAACTCTACTTCCTCGTCAACGCTCGCTAACTCTCTACCATCCATTGTGTACGTGTAATTATTGTTACGAGAACCTATATGCAAAACTTTACATTTGTCTACGTTAAATTGCATCTGCCACTTAACCGTCCACTCCATAATCCTATTTACATCGTCTTGGAGCCTATTTCGCCTTACCGCCTCTTTTAGTATCGTCCGCGAATTTTGACACGTTACTAGTCAATCCTACATCTATGTCATTAATGTAGATTACGAATAGCAATGGGCCTAACACTGAACCCTGTGGGACACCGCTACTTCCATCCAACCACCCCGATTCACTACCATTAACAACGACCCTCTGTCTCCTAGCACGAAGCCATTCCTCTAACCAGTTAGCTACCTGACCGCGTATACCGTGCACTTTAACCTTCGCCATTAATCTTCTATGCGGAACTGTATCGAACGCCTTTTTCAAATCTAAATAAATAACGTCAGCCGCTCTATGCCTATCGTATTCGCGCACTATTTCGTTATAAAATTGTAACAAATTAATTAAACAAGATCCTCATCCACTCGCAAATTAAAACAAGTTATTTCCGATGAATTACCATTGAATACGCTTTGTTTCAAGTAAAAGTATTTTTATATTGTTTAAACACACTTAATTTTGTTTTATTTAGTGTTAATTTTTAATGGTATGGAATTAGTGAGTTTTTAACTTTGTTAATTTTAACATTTTTCGCCCTGAAGATGGAATAAGATTTTCCGGAAAGTTGGCCACAATAAAAGGAATGTTCGTATTCCTTGGCGTTTCTCTCCGTTTTATAATGATGATGATGATGAGCTTTTATTGGCAGGATATAAATCCCATAACATAGTCCAATATTCTCGAAGGTAATAAGCGATAAGATAAATCAAACAATAATACTTTTAAAAACAAACAAACTAAAAATTATGACTAAAAGAGAGAGAAAATAAGACACGTGCTGAAACAAGTAGTAATAAAAACTACCCACTGCTAACGCTACAAAAATGATAACGATAAAAATGCCGTTTATTGGCAGGAGACAGATCCCCCAACCTAAAAAAAAACGTACAGTATCCATCAAGCTAATCAACAATAAAAATAATTAAACATATAACAATGATACACGTAAGGAGACAAGGAATAATAAAAAAATAGTAGTAATCGTTTCATAAAAATAAAAAGTACATGTAATGGGATGGCTAATGCAGGAGTTTAGTGGAGCTACAGATGAACACTTTCATACCAAGAGGTCTAGTCTAGAAGACATAAAGCAGGACTGATGAATAGCTTGGACAATTGAGGCCATAAGAATAGCACAGGCGTATCCCCCGGTTTCCCGATATCCCGTTTTGCGCAGTAACCAGTCAGCACGCTGTATTCCGTGGGTGTGACGCGCCCCCACACGGGCTTGAGACCAAAACCATTAAATTCGGTTCAGTCGTTAACGAGTAATAACTTGATTTTCGGGAGTACACCCTTTCTATTCTAATTCTATACGCCTCAATTGGAGTGTCTGAGTTTTTAATTCTTCTCACTGGACTATTGGGCACGTCCTGTTACCTCAGGGAGGCTCGGAACGTTGCGGTTATCGAACATTTGAGATACATATAACGTTTTATATATATATATATATATATATATATATATATATATATATATATATATATATATATATAACAAATCAACTTACTAGTAGTTGAAGGCTGCAACGTAGGGAGAGTGCTTTTGAAATGCAAGGGCACCATCATTGTAAAATAATGTTTCCTTTGCTGCTTTGATTATACACGGAGGTTCAATCATTAACAGCTGAACTTCGTACGAACCAACATAAGTAAATTTTATATCTTCTTTACTTGACTGTATCAATTGGTCGTAGTTTTCGGCTAAAGTGTCAGCGTAGGGTATTATCATTTTGTTCCATGCGTCGAGAGATGGACTTGCCTTTATGGGAAAGGATGGAGGGTAATGGTTCAATGAAAGAGTATTTGGTAAATGGTCATGCAGTATATGAGCAGTTAGGTTCATTATTTTGTTTGTTTATTCTGAAACTCATTCATATCCTTGATTTTACATCCACTCGAATTGTTCATTCTGACAAAGGTCAAGCTTGTTGACCCATCTTAAACCAACAACTTAACGTGGAATCCGAACCACGACCCACCATGGGTGGTCAGAAATTACAAAGTCCTGACCGGACTCGATCTCACGACCTCCCGATCAGCAGCCCAGCGTCTAAACCACTAGACTACCTATTTATCTACCAACCAATTTTTTTGTGTGGAAGGATGAACAGCTGGATGAACTGAGCGCCGCCTGCCATCGCCGGGAATTGAACTCTGAGCTCGGTGGACTCTTAGTCAGCGACGCTAACCACTACATCACTGAAGCGCATTTGGTAGCATTTGGGATATAGATACCTGAACGTTATCCTCTGACTGGAATGTTTACAGTTTATATGTTCCTCTTACCTGGAAATACTCCTCGAGGGATGACCCTTTTTGAATGCCTAACCGATAATCCGACTTCTCCATGAGTTGCTGAAGTGTTTCGAATCCTAGATGGTGGTCAACAACAGTGCTAAAAGACACCAGAGTGCCAGAGTAACTCGCGGAGAGAATAACCCCTAAAGTGTACATCATCCAGAAGGTGAGTCGAGGAAGAAAAGTCTCTGGAGTTTGAGGAGTTCCTATTAAAGTGTAGAGGTAGAAAATAAAATATACTAAAACATGTCCCCACTTAAAAATTATATAGTTTACTTCTATATCTGTTGTACTTAAATATGTAGTGTGTTAATATACAGTATACGATATATATTGATAAATACACAGTTTTTTTAACTACATTACATTTCTTTATTTACCTTGTTGGGTAAAAGCAGACCAAGGTTTGAAGAGCGGAAAATGATACCATCTGCTTTGGACTGATCGTATATTAGTTTCATTAGATTCGCGAACCGTATTTTTGGGCGTAATTCGATGGTCAAACAACTCTAAAACAAAGGCAAACAACAGCAACGTAGTCACGGTGGCAATCCAAAGGCCTCTTGTGAAAGGCCTCGTATAGGTTGTCCATATCAATTTATTAGATTGATGATTAACCCGACCGAAGATTTTGTAACTGAAATATTAGAAAAATGGACAAGTATTTAATGCATTACATTCGCCAAGATACACGTATTGACTCACTCCCTACGCTTTACGTTTACAACCCCAACTGCAGTTCTTAGCTAGCTTTACCTAATATGGGAGCTTTATCCTAATACAAACGTGGCATGAGAAAGGAGGTTTATTATTCTAACTTAAACCAATCATTGCTTTCAGGAATTGTTATCTTGCTTTACCTTAAAACTTGCCAGAATAACATTTGACTTTGTATTCTCCACTTTGTATTCACACACACACACACACACACACACACTGTAAATGAGGAGTACTAATCAGAGGTGGTTTGATACGTTTCCCTTAAACACGGGCTACGTCGTAGCCAATGTTGTAACACCGCTTCCCGTTGATTAGCGAAGTTAGGCGACATTGGGTCGGATAGTAGTTGGATGGGAGGCCGTTCTCCGCGTCTAGACTATGTAGCAACCAGTGGTTCGGATCCCACGTAAAGCTGTAGGTCCCCTCCGTCATATGACCTTGTATGTTGCGAAGGAGGTTCAACAACCTCATAATTTTTTCCTTTAAACACCGTAATGCATTTTAAGCAGACGTTTCGGATATTAACCAACATTTTTAGTTTTGTTAAAAATATCTATTATTACTCATTAAATTCAGTATGGAATTAAGTATCAAGCCTTCAAAATTTGAAAATACTAACAGACACGTACGTACGTACGTATGTTTGGCTAACCTAAAGAACTGCGACATTTTCACACACTCGCATTCAATTCTGTATCGCAACATTTATCCAATCTAACGAAAGAAAAACTAATAACTTATAACTAAGCAAACCTTAACTAACCTAGCCTAACTTTAATTATATCCCCTTTTTTTTCATGCTAAAAGATACACACACACACACACGTATATATAATATACGGATGTATGAAGAGAGATTAATTTATTTTTTATCACTCTTTCAGGTTTGATTTTAATAAATAACTGTAAATATTTAATAGAGTATTAATTAGGGTTTATTATGGCGAGACAACTTTCACTAAAAGAACGCTTTCAAATAGCTGCGTGCTGTGAAGTTTGGAAGAGTCCAGTTCAGGTTTAGCGTTGGTATGATCGACATATGACTTTGTCAGCCAATGCCATTAAGATGACTCGTATGAATGCTCTTCGCTCTGGAAGTGTGCTGATATGCGAAGGAGTGGTCGACTATTCACAGTACAGTCGAATGAAAACATTGCTGCTGTTAGGGATGTTGTGGCACAACTCCAAGGACTATGCAAGGCAGACCAAGGCTAAATTTGGCTTAACACATTACGCTTAGATGATCTTGTAATCGGACTTGCAGTACCGGCAATGGAATCCTGATTACTTTCAGCAGTTCTCCGAAGAATAATTTGATCGCTGCTTGCAGTTTGCTGAAGGAATGGATGCATTGATAGATGATAACAATGAGCTGATTGATCACTTGCTCTTCAGTGATGCTGTCTTTTATCTTGGTAGATTTGTGAAGTGTTGCAATTCAGTGATGTAGTCGCGACCACCATGACTGAGACCAGAAAAAGGGTCTCGAAACCGGTCTCGAGTCCTACATAACTGCTGCAATTGTCATTACTGGCATGATAAGGAAATGCAAAGGACAGGACGTCATTTCACACTAGACTGTAATTTTGGGACGTTAAGACCACTTTTCAATGAGATTATGAGGATTTAATAATGATTTCGGATGCATTATCAATGAGAGAAGTCGGAAGTCTGTAATTTCAGAGGATACGAGTGGTTGCCCTTTATAGAAAATGGGTGAATATGGGCATCCTTTCAAGAAGAAAGGAAATATAAAAGTACGAAGTGTTTGGATAGGAAAGGAACAAGTTCAAGAGAATATTTATTTTTAAGAACTTTTTCTTTACGTGTTTTTCCACAATATGACTAACTGAAATTTGGAGATCATCTATTTGCAGATGAGGAATCTCATGATCATCGTCTATACTCTATACTCTAATTAAATGTGGTGTGAAGAAAGTGAAGTTAGTTACATTTTTTAAAGTTGACCAAAATGTTTCATCGTTCTTTGGATTACCAAGTTGATGTATGTCAAAACATGTCAAAGTACTGAACCTGAATTGTAAAATCGTTCTGGTAAAATCTAAAACTTGGGATCTTGTGGGCGTTCTTGAGAAATGTCCGACGATTACGTCAGCACGCCCTTCAACCACGTCTCCGATGAGCCCCGTCCAAGTTCCATTTTTCCAAGGACCTCCGAATGTGCGGTCTTTCGGAGTCACTACAGAATACCTGAAGAGGAAAGAAGGCTAGGTTTCTCACAGGTTACTGATTTTATGCAGTCGGAATAGTTTAGTGGATAAATCGCGTACACAATTGATATAATGGTAGCAAAATCGTAATTAGGACATTTGACGTCTTTTTAGATCTTAAGCGAGATTCAGACTCCCCTTCAACAGATTGCAACTTTTCGTACGAGGCTGTTTGACCATTTTATGTAATAAATAGTTCACAGAAGAGAGAGAAATTACAAGTAAATTGAATTTATGAAAGTTTTTATACTAAAAATCTCTCTCACATTATGAATATTAAAATCACCCTAAATATTGTCACTATAAAAAACATAAATGACTACATTTCAGCCATTTCATGTTAATCTTTTTTTTTAATCATCATAAGTTTTTGCTTGATTTACTAAACTCCTATATTTTTAATTTGATTGCAACTCGAGGACGAATATTAGCGAGTAGCCGAAATGTTGTCATGCGATTTTATTTCAGTCAGGGATGCTTCATACTCAAAGTTCATCTCCTTTCTAAGGATTTCCCAAACATCTCCAAAGTATCCTGTGAAAACCTCTTTTTTTAAAGTCTTGTCATAATAGTTGTGGTGAGCTC
Organism: Bathynomus jamesi; assembly: GCA_023014485.1. Lineage (NCBI taxonomy): Eukaryota > Metazoa > Arthropoda > Malacostraca > Isopoda > Cirolanidae > Bathynomus > Bathynomus jamesi. The sequence goes on from JAJOZX010013039.1 coordinate 68,858, forward strand.
TCGTGTTCTGAAAATACATAAATACAATATTAAAGTAATGGTGTCTTATTAAAATAGCATTTAATTATATACACAGGGTGAATCACGACGAAATGTCATAACTTCGGGAGCTTATAGCCGAGGTCATTCCCAATCAAAAACTTCATCTATGGAGCTATAGATGTTTGAATGTTTAAGAATAAGCGAACAAATAGCTGCTGAAGTTTTTATTCATGAATTTGCAATAACTGTTTAAAATGACTACCCTCAGCCTCAATACACATCGCTCCTCGTCTGTGAATCGCGCGTGTAGCTCGCATTAGTTCATTACGATTGTCCTTTATGAGGGCTGCAGCATCCAAAATGTGAAGGAGCAATGCATCTCGTGTTTCCACTTTTCTCTGGTACACCAGCTCTTTCATGCGCCCCAACAGATAAAAATCTAGAGGGGTTAGGTCCGGAGACCTGTGTGGCCAATTTTGTGCACCACCACGACCGATCCATCGACCAGGGAAGCGATCATCAGATGCGTTCTCACTGTACGGCTAAAATGGGGAGGAGCTCCGTCTTGTTGAAAGTACATAGGCAATCGTGTTGCCAAAGGTACATCTTCTAACAGTGGAGGCAGTTCGTCTTGTAGAAATCGTAGATAAATGTCACCTGCAAGACCACCTTCGAAGATAAACGGACCAATCAGCTGACCGTAGAGAATACCACACTACACATTGACACTGAACCGATGTTGAAAATTACTTTCCAGAATGGCATGAGGATTCATTTCTGACCACACACGTGAATTGCGAGTATTGTTGACACCGTCGCGGGTGGATTGAGCCTCATCACAGAACAAAACGTGTCGATGCAGTTGTCGATCGGCATTGAACCAATTACAAAAATTTCAGCCGTTGGGCACGATCCCCAGGTTGGAGGTGCTGAACGCGCTGTACGTGGTATGGATACATGCCTTCTTCGTGTAACGTTCTACATACTCTCGTTTGAGGAACTCTAAGACGTGTGGAAATTCTTCGCGTACTAACATGGACTCCGCTGTACCATCTGAATAATGTTTTCTTGTTCAGCCACATATTGTTGTACCGGACGCTCAGATAAAACGGTAACGCTAGGAAATGAACCGCTCTCTCGCAATCTCCAGAAAACGTTGCTAAACACTCGTCGATCCGGAATTCTTCGATTTGGAAAACGTCGCTGGTATTCAACAGCAGCAGCAGTATTTCCATCGCAAACTCCGTAAACACACACCATATCGGCATATTCGGCATTTGAAAACATAAAAGGCATACTGAACGCACGAAACATCAACTACACGCTGTGAAACACACCACTCTACTGCGTAGTTAGTTCGATTCGGTAAGTAACTGTCAATTCAGTTCAAGGTCACGCATGCGCATGCTTGAAATTCAAACATCCATAGCTCCATAACCGTTAAGACTCGGACCTATGTTCATATGAGGTTTTTGAAATTTGAGGTCTGTTCAAAACGTATCCGGACAGGGTGTTTATTTTTAGAACAAGGTCACGCTTGGAGTTGTGACTGTGCTAAACCTGTCTCTGCATGTCGAGTCAAATTGACTGATAGGGTTGCACTTCATTGTGTAGCGTCAGTCCACTGTGGTGAGCCGATAAAGTTAAACGTGTTTTGTTTCGCGGCGATTTCTGTTACTTTTTTTTTTTTTACTGTGGAGTTGTTGTGTTGTACACCATGTATATGCTCCACACGGGCAAATAATCAACAAGGAATTTTACACTGAAGTTTTGAGACGTCTACATGAAGTAGTTCGGAGGAAACGGCCGCAGAAGTGGGAGTCCGGAGACTGGATGCTTCATCACGATAACGTTCCATCTCACTCGTCGCAACTTGTCCAGTAATTTTTGGACAAAAACTCTACCCCAAAGTACAGTAGCCTCCATATTCGCCGGATTTGGCTTCATGAGACTTCTTTTTTTTTTTGTTTCCGAATCTCAAACAAACCCTAAAAGAACACCGATTCGATGATGTTGATATCATTAAAAGAAATTCGACGAAGCATCTTTTCGCCATTCCGAAAAGTGCTTTCGGAAAATGTTTTCAACAGTGGCAGGATCATTGGGGAGAGTGCATTGAGGGAGATTAAACTTCAAACCCTGCAAGTACCATATTCTATCTATAATCGCATCAGTCCGGGTACTTTTTGAACAAACCTCGTGTGTGTGTGTGTGTGTGTGTGTGTATGTGTGTGTATGTGTATGTATGTGTATACACACACGCGCATCATAGGAATTTTCAGTGTTGATTATATTATTTTTTTCTTTTAGGTAGGGGATGACTACAAAATTAACAATAGACGAGAGGGTGAGCTTGGTTTTAATGCATGGAATATCAGGTACTACAAATCGATGAATCGGTACAGAATTTAAATTATATATAATATACCTTTCCTTTCAACCTTTCAAATGTTCCGCGCGATGATTCCTCATTTCACGAAGGTCAAGCTTGTCGCCCCCTCCTCTCGAGTTGGCCTGGTGAAGTAGTGAGTTGGTTTCTTGTACTCTCCACCTCACATAGCCATGTACGCCCGGCTCATCGGGGATTGTTCTGAGCCAGGCGTCTAATCTTCTTTTGAAGATGTCTACTGCAACACCATTCGCGTTCCTTAGGTCTTTGGGCAGCTAATCAAACAGTTTGAAGCTTCTCTGAATCCCTTCTATCTGTCTAATGTCTTCTTTTTTATATGGGCATGTTAGGACCGAGCAGTATTTCAATTTGGGTATGATCAGTGTTTTCAGTAGAGGAATCATTACATTCCTATCCCTTCGTTTAAAGCTTCTCAATATCTGCCCCGTTATTCTCTTTGTTCTGTTTACTGCTATCTTATTTTGTGTTTCAAATTTCGCATCACCAGTCATTACAACCCCTAAATCTTTTGCTCCGTAACCATTCAGAATTAGACACATGTTCATATGAACTTTTTTTCTCACAATGACCGATACTATCACCTCCCGAAGTATTGACCTTTCCTCCTGAAACACCCTGTATATATATATATATATATATATATATATATATATATATATATATATATACCCCCTCGATTAGGTATTCCGGCTTGCCGGGCCGAGGGGGCTCGTACACCTCGTGGGTTGTTGAGGTTTCCTCAACTCCTCGCGGGGTGTGGGCGAAGAGTTACCTAGTTGCGTTTTTTTTTTTTTTTTTTTTTTCGTCTCTCCCGGAATTTCTTTTGTCTTGACTCGGTCCTGTGCCTCTGTCAATCGTAGTATCCCCCCCTCTCTGTTTGTATTTGCAGTCTTGGGGTCATCGGGTGCACCCGCCGGGGGGCATCGCTCCGTGGCTGAGCCGTGCTCCGGGGACGGTACGGGCGCCCGGACCGCTGCTGCGTCTGGATTGGGTCTTTGCTTGGCCCTTAACGGACAAATCTCCGTAGTGCCAATCTGCTGTTTTTAAAACGACAGTTAGGTTGGGGGGCGGGCTACCCGGGACGTTGGGCCTGCGCTTTGAAGGATGCAGCGGCGGCTGGTGCATCGCCTTGGGTCCGAGGCTGCCGTTTTTGTAAAAATACTGTTTATGGGTTCTAATTCTAAACTTCACTCCCCTCTTGTTGACGACTCTGGCCCCCCTTGGATTTGGATCAGACTACTACTTCTGGTCATTCAGCGGCCTCTGCCTCCGCTGGATTGACCCTCAAGCCGTATGGCCCCCTCTCGTCCTCTGCGGTGTCTGGCTCTCGTGGCCGGACTCGTGGTGGCCGTAGGGCGGGGTCTTCGCGGCCTTGTTCTCTCGCCCACTCTCGGTTACCGTTACACATGGACCTGTCTCTGCTGTCAATTTCTGTCCGGTGGACAGGTTCCTTGTTCTCCGTCCTTCCGCTGGCTCCCTTCCGGGCAACTCGGAACGGGTGTTTCAGCGCCTTAAGACGATAGGGGTTCCCTGTCGTTATGATATCCGCCCTCTGAGGGATGGGTCTCTTCTTTTGAAGTCCCGTTCTTCGGGGGTGACTGGGTCCCTTCTACAGTTGCAGGATGTCTTGGGTTGCAGAGTTTCTGTGACTCCCCATCCGCAATTGAATAGCTGTCAAGGCACCATTTTCGCTTCCCGTCTGCTGTCAATCCCGGTTGGCGAGTTGCAGGAGGATCTTGCCCCCCAGGGGGTAACGAAGGTCTTCCGCTTTTCGTCGCGCCGGGATGGTGCTCTTACCCCGTCCGCTCGTCTGCTCCTGACCTTTGACTCCCTTGTGCCTCCGGCCCAGGTGTTCTGGGGCATGGGTGATCGCCGGTCGTGTGAGTTTTCGGTGCGACCATATGTGCCTGACCCGGTTCGCTGCTTTGGCTGCAACCGGTTCGGCCATGTTAGCTCTGCGTGCCGCCGTGAGGGTAAGCTATGTGTCCGCTGCGGTGGGCCTGCGCACCCTACCCCGTGCACGAAGCCCCCGCGGTGCTCGAACTGTTCGGGGGCCCACCCTTCCTCTTCTCGGCGGGACTGTCCCGTTTTCAAGTTTGAATTTGAGGTGCGGTCCTTAAGGACTACCGAATTCCTTAGTGCGCGGGAGGCGCGCGATAAGATCCGTGACCGGGAGCCGCGGCGGGGGTTGTCCTACGCTGCGGCTCTTGGCCCTGGCGGGTCCTCGGGCCCCTCCCGTGCTACCCCGGCGTCTACTGGAGTGGTGCCCCCCCTGGAAGTCCCGGGGGTTGGTGGTCCTCCTGGCGCCGCGGGTCCTTCTTGTTCCTCTGCCTCACTTTCTGACATCCCATCTGATTCCCTGCCTACAAGTGCCCCTTCTCCCCCTCCGGCCTTGGGGTCTGGATCCTTGCCTACTCGTCTCTCGGGTGGGGAGGGGGATGCCCCGAAGGAGAGGAGGAAGCGTCGCCGTGGTCGGAGTCGGAGTCCTTCCGACCCGATCCTGACTGCTGCTCGCCTTGCTTCCCCTTCTTCCCCGTCTTCACCGGAGGGGAAGCGGCGCGCTGTTCCTGATCCGCTCGGGACTTCCCCCCCCCCTATACGGAGGGCTGGTGAGGCGTCACCTCCCGGTGCCCCGACCAGTGTCCGGGTGTCGGTCGAGGTACACCGCCCCATGACACCCTCGATTACTGACTCTGTTCCCATGATAGACCCGGTCGAGAGGGGCCTGGCCCTCCTTCATGGAGTCTCTCTCCTCCGGCTCCTGCTGAGAGTGGTCGGGTCTCTCTCCTGGATCTACCTCTCCCACCTGTGGTCGACCTTTCCTCTCCCCCCCGTCAGTGCTTGTCTGGTTTGACGAGCCCTCGAACAGCTGGTTCCCCCCGGTCCCCCTCTGGTGGGGAGTTGGGGGTTTCGGCTGGGCCCGACTCGTCGTCTCTCCCCCCCGGGAGAGCCCCCCTCTGACCTCCCTGTTCTACTCTCCACTTCTCGTTCTACTACGGGTGCAGCAGATGCGGAGTCGGTGGCCCCTACCCCCCCAGTTCTGGGTGAGTCGGGGAAACCGATTCCGTCCCTGGTTACGGACCGTTGAGTTTGCTGCTCAGCTTGGTCCGTGGCTATTTCGCTGTTTTCTCTGCCTCTTATAATGCCGCTTCCCCTTACAGTTCCATCTTGCATTGGAACTGTAGGGGGCTTTTAGCTAACTGGGAGAACCTTGCCTCCCTGCTGGAGAGCGAGCGGCCTTCCTGTGTTTGTCTCCAGGAGACTATCCTGGCTGCGCGGGGACTCCCTCGTCTCTCTGGCTATGTTGGTTTCCCTTGCACCCCGGATGAGCGCACACGCCGGCGGGGTGCGGCGATTTACGTGCATCATTCGTTACCATCGCGTGGTGTGCCTCTTCGCACTTCCTTGCAGGCTGTGGCTGTGCGGCTCTTTTTAGATCGCCAGTACACTGCCTGCTCGGTTTATATTCCTCCTCATGACCCTCCTTCTCGCGACGCGGTTCGCGAGTTGGTGCTGCAACTACCCCGACCGTTTCTCCTCCTCGGGGACTTTAACAGTCGCGACCCGGCTTGGGGAGATGTTCGGTCGACTAATGTTGCTGGTATTTTACTCTCCTTAATGGAGGAACTTTCCTTTGCGTGTCTCAATTCCGGTGAACCTACTTACTTCCACGAACCCACGGGTTCATTTACCTGTATTGATCTCTCCTTGGTGTCCCTCGATGCCTTACTCGATTTTTCGTGGAAGGTGTTGGGGGACTCTTATGGCAGTGATCATTACCCAGTCTGTCTTGAGCCGGTCGGTCCGCAGCCGGGCGTTTCGTCTCGACCGAGGTGGTGCCTTGCGCGGGCTGACTGGCCATCTTTCAGAGCTCGTTCCGTCATTGTCCGTTCGGTATTGAGCTTTGGCTCTGTGGATGAGAGCTTGGAGTTCTTCGAGCGGGTGGTGATGGGCGTCGCGGAGGACTGTATTCCTCGATCTTCCGGTAACCCGCGGACTCGTAGCGTCCCGTGGTGGACTCCAGCATGTCACCAGGCGGTGTGCGAGAGGAAGAGGGCAACGCGCCGCTTCCACCGCACCCGGCGCGCGGGCCACTTGATTGAGATGCGGCGGGCGAAGGCTTTCGCCCGCCGGACTCTCAAGTTGGCCCGTCGGGCCTCTTGGCGTGCTTTTGTGTCCGGCATCTCCTCATCTACCCCTTCTGCTGCTGTGTGGCGGAAGGTACGTAGTATCGAGGGGAAGCCGTCCCTGCTAGTCGCCCTGTCCTTCGGGACGGGGACGGCTTCCTTTCGGATCCTGCTGCTGTGGCTGATCGGCTGGCCGGTGCTTTTGCTGCGGTTTCCCGTTCGCCTTCAGCTGCGGATCGCCCTTTATCGGAGGTCACGTTCCCGCCCCCTGGGAACGAGCCCTATAACCATCTCTTTCCGATGCGGGAACTTCGGGCTGCCTTGGCAACCCGTCGTTCTTCCGCCCCTGGCCCTGATGACATTCCGTATGACTTTCTTTGGAATCTGCACCCGATGGCCCTGCACTTCTTGCTGGATCTTTTCAACCGGATGTGGGTTGAGGGGTCGTTCCCTTCCCGTTGGAGGGAGGCGATTGTGGTCCCGATACCTAAGCCGGGGAAGGATCCGGCGGAGGTGGCGAGCTATCGGCCTATTGCTTTGACGAGCTGCTTATGCAAGCTCCTCGAAAAGATGGTGGCCGTCCGACTTTCCTTTACACTGGAGTCGCTTGGGTTATACCCCCCGACCCAGTATGGTTTTCGTCGATTTCGGGGTACTCTGGACCCCCTTCTCCTCCTTGGCCATGATGTACGGGAGGCATTTTCCCGCCGGAATCTTGTTCTGGCCGTCTTTTTTGACGTCCAAAAGGCCTATGACACGACCCGTCGGGGAGTTGTCATGGACCGTTTGAAGTCTCTTGGTTTTGTGGGCTTTTTGCCCACGTTTCTTCGCAACTTCCTCTGCCGTCGCACTTTCCGCGTCCGTAATGGGGCGGCCCTATCTGCCCTGTATGTTCAGGAGGAGGGGGTGCCCCAGGGTGTGTGTTAGCGTCTCCTGCTTCAACCTAGTTATGTCTGCGCTACCGGGAGCTCTTCCGCCCTCGGTGCGCTGTTCCATCTACGCAGATGATCTGGCTGTCTATGCCGCGGGGACGAGTCCCCCCCTCGTGGAGAGGCAAGTCCAACTCGCGGTCAATCGGGTTGAACGCTGGGCGTCGTCGGTGGGCCTTACGTTGTCTTCCCCGAAGACTTCGTGTGTGGCCTTCCTTCCGTCGAGGAGACGGGGATCCGGCGCCATCCCGGCCTTTAACCTTACACTCGGGGGTCAGCCTCTGGCCCTCGTTCATCAGTACTCTTCTTGGGTATGGTTTTCGACAGCCGTTTGAGCTGGGTTCCCCACCTTCGCCGGCTGCGCGAGTCCGCGAGACGTACCCTGGATTTGCTGGGGCATCTGTCGCATACTACATGGGGCGCGGATAGGCGGACGCTCCTCCGTTTGTACGTGTCCCTGGTACAGTCCAAATTAGACTATGGGAGTGTGGTGTATGGCTCCGCCTCCCGCACGGCCCTTCGGATACTGGATCCGGTCCTCTCTAGAGGACTGCGCATGTCATCTGGCGCCTTCCGCTCCTCTCCGGTTGATAGTCTGCAGGTTGAGTGCGACATCCCTCCCTTGGAGGATCGGAGGTCGTTCCTCATTGCTAAACACTATCTCCGGATCCTCCGTCTTCCACCTCTCCTTCTGTTCCAGGTGGTTGAGAGGCGTTTCGTTCTGCCGGGATGGGGGTTGGTATTTCACCGACACGGTGACCTCCCTCCTCGATGGTATGGGCACTCCCCTCCATCCGTTATACCGGTCTCTTTCAGGGGTGTTGCACCTTGGGAGAGCACCCCTGTTGCGTGCTGTAGGGCGTTGCGCCCCGTTCGCAGGACCGAGTCGGACTCTGCCTTGCTTCGGTCTCTGTTCCTTCAGCATGCGGCGTGTCACTCTACATGTGTTGCGATCTTCACGGATGGCTCGAGGTCGTCGGGGGGCGTTGGATCCGCGGCTGTTCCCCAGTCGTCGGCCCTTGCTCCCCGATGTACCCGTCTCCCTGATGAGGCTTCCGTTTTTACGGCGGAGCTCTATGCCATTCTGAGCGCTCTGGAGGTGGTGCGGGAGCATCCGGATGGGTCGTTCGTCATCCATTCGGATTCCCGCAGTGCCCTGGATGGCCTGGAGTGTTTTGACTCTGTCCACCCGCTGGTCCGACGAATCCAGCTACTGTACCATACTCTTGTCGCTTTCGGTGGCAAGGAGGTGGTATTTTGCTGGGTCCCAGCACATGTTAACGTGGCTGGGAATGAGGCTGCCGATCGAGCTGCCCGTTCCGCGTGCCGACTGCAGGTTTCACCTGTGTCCCTCCCTTTTTCTGATTATATCCCTGGCTTCCGTAGGTTTTTGCGCTCCCGGTGGCAGAGTCGCTGGGATGGCGCTACGGATAACAAACTTTGCAAGATTAAACCCAAGTTGGGATGTTGGGCCTCTTCCTTCCATCGGTCGCGCCATAAGGAGGTGGCTCTGGCCCGCCTCCGTATTGGCCACACCCACCTGACCCATGGCTATTTGATGGCCGGGGATCGGGTGCCCCGATGTCCCAATTGTGACGTCCTGCTTACAGTTGCCCACCTCCTGGTGGAGTGTCCGCTTTACTCTGCGCTGCGCGCAGAGTATTTTCCCTTTTTGGAGAGCGTCGGGCTTTGTGATAGGCTTGGCGCTCTTCTGTCTGAAGGTCCCTACTTTTCGATAACCGGGTTGTTCTCCTTCCTCTTTCGCTCCCGACTTCTTTACCGGCTGTGACCCCACTATGATCTTTCTGCTTTTCCCCCACCTCCTCCTCCTCCTCCCCCGTCTATGGTTCATTTCCACTAGTTGTTCCATACTCTTCGTTTTGTGTTCGCTCTGCTATCCACCTTTCTTTTGGTGGCCATGAGCGGTCATTCTTTGAAACAAAAAAAAATAAAAAAAAAAAAATATATATATATATATATATATATATATACATATACATATACACACGGGGTGTTTCAGGTTGACCCTAGAAATATGGAAATTGGCGGTATACATGACATGAACAAATTGAACATGTAGAACCTATCTTGTATAGTATTGTGCGTAAACAACAATAACAATAAAACAACATATTATATGATACTTCGTCGCTTCTGATAGGGTCGACCTGAAACATTGAATCACAATTAAAAACGTGAAATGAATGAATGATGCAAACCCAAAACGGAAAAAAAAATTATTCCAAAGTCTTTCGTGTATTCAGAAGTACACCTCGTCAGGGAATCGAGGGCGTACGAGGTGTACTTCTGAATCAGGAGTACCAGGTGTACTTCTGAATACACGAAAGGCCTTTGAATAATTTTTCTTTTTCTTTGTGTGTTTGCATCATTTGCATCATATATATATATATATAAAAGAAACTGAGCGTGCCCAATAGTATTGTTTTATATTAAACATTTTTTAAATGTAAATCCTTGTCATTTTATTATATAACCAACATTTTCACTACCTAATGTTTTGTTCACTGTAATGGCGTTGTAAGATTATTTATACATATATAATGGTATTATTCTACAGGGTGCCCATAAAGTCACGCATCATAAGAAAACATTTATATATTTGTTCGAAATGATTCCCACCAATCTCAAAACATGTTTGTAAACTAAAATGCAGGTTTCTTTGAATGTTCCTCAACATATTTGGCCTGATGGAGACAAATAAATAGACATTGCTTGTGTTCCTATGACGCGTGACTTTATGGACACCCTGTATATTATACTTTATTTTTAGAAATGAAATAATTATTATGCGTAACTAATATTTGCATTACCTACTGTTTTGTTCACTTCGGGTGTTGTAATATGTATTATGCGTATATAAAAGTATTATTTTAGATTAAACGTTTTTGAAAGCAAATTTATAAATGTCTTTTTTAAAGGTTTTAAGTGCCGAAACATCCGGGCTCTACTTAAGTTACTTATAATTTAAAAAATATCAAACCTATGATTTTATTTCGGGGGAGGGAGATGAAGCCCCCATAGCCCCCCTGTCTACGTCCGTGTGTATATATAATATATAATATACTGTGTATATAAGTTATATCATACTCAAGAGAAAAGTAATTTATTAAGAGTTAACTATTCACTTTATCAGTATATTTAAAATTTGACAAAACCTATGTGAATAAAAATTTCACTCTAGCGGTGAATGTCCATTTACACTGTTAATAATTTACACTTCCACCCAAACTTCTTTGATGTTTGGTCTGAATATTTAAAACGCTCGTTTATTATTTGCCATCTCTATTCCTCGCTCGTCTTTGCTGGTCCATTATTTTGAGTGATGAAACACACACACACACACAGTATATATATTATATATATATATATATATATATATATATATATATTATATATATATATATATATATATATATATACATACAGGGTGGGCCAAAAGTCTGGATCCATAGGAAAATATTTATTTTAATACATAAATTACAACAAATGGTAAATACTTAAAATGAATATCAACTTTAACTCGTAAATGCGTATCCGTGATACTGTACAGTAGTTCGTACTCCAGTATAAATACTCAAATACTTTTTTTATTTCAGCCCAGAAATGGCTTCGAATCTAACAACACAAGACCGGGTAGAACTTGTGCTCATGTACGCAAGACTGGGTAGAACTTGTGCCTGATAAGCATCCAGTAACACATGCGACTGTTGGCAAGTTGTTTAAACGTTTCAAAGAAACAGGAAGTGTACTGTACATGATCGACGGCGTTCTGGTCGTCCAAAAACTGCAACTGATGAAAATACCTCTGCAATGGTATGTGAAACTTTAACGAATAGTCCAGTAAAGTCAACAAGAAGATTACACTGCCCAACAAAAAAAAATTTTTGCTGCTGATTTAATTCTAAGACCTGTTTCTGGATAATATTGATGTGCTGATTTCAAAAATCACCTTAGATTTTGTCCATCACATCAGGTTTTCGTGCAATGCAATATGCCTATTTTGGGTGATCCATGAAGGGCGCTTATCAAAATTGATGATTTTTGAGACCTGTTAACAGCTGTTTTGCTGTTAAAATTTTATCTGTGGAATACGCAAATCTGTGCATTAAATCTAAAGGTCATGTACAACATATTAAAATCTTGGGTATCTGTGATTTCCCCAGGTGTGAGCGTGACGTCATGATCTGAGAGAGATTTCCCATTGGCGGAGTGAGAGCAGCCGGTTCCGCTAGTGACGTTACTTGTAAACTTTCAGCAGTGGGGTTGCAACATGAGCATTAAAGTTCACTATCTCAACAGTCATCTGGATAAATTTCCAGAAAATCTTGGATGTTAGTGAAGAGCAAGGTGAAAGGTTCCACCAAGATATCAAAGTGATGGAAGAACGATACCAAGGAAGATGGGATACCCATATGATGGCTGACTACTGCTGGAGCCTGCAAAGAGATTGTCTTGACATCTCTCATTCTAGGAAGTCCTATAAGAGAAAATTTATCAGCACTGAAAAGTAAGAAAACAAGAAAAGACAATGTTAAGAAAACTGGTCCCGTGCTTGCTTTAATATGGATTCATTTTTTGCTTATTTAAACACTTTTAATCACTTTATGTGTCAATATTACCATTGTATATTAAAGTTCACTCCCTGCACAATTGTTTACTTTTCCATGCTGATTCTGAGTATGTAAAAACTTATTTTTTGAAAAGAAAAAAAATTGGGCATAACCCTGCCAAAATGCGATATCTCCAAAATATCCGTATTTGATTGCTCGAAAACCTGACGTGATAGGCAAAAACTAAGGTGATTTTTTAAATCAGCACACCAAAGTTACCTAAAAACAGGTGTTAGAATTAAATCAGCAAAATTGGTGTTGGGCAGTGTTATCAAATGAAACACGCATCTCGAGAACTTCAATTCGAAGAATTATTAAAAATCATAAATTCCATCCCTAAGTGTCTCGATGTCAGAGGCCGCCAATTTGAGCATTTGTTATAATTTGTTGTTTATACTGGAGTACGAACCACTGTACAGTATCACGGATACGCATTTACGAGTTAAAGTTGATATTCATTTTAAGTATTTACCATTTGTTGTAATTTATGTATTAAAATAAATATTTTCCTTTGGATCCAGACTTTTGGCCCACCCTGTATATATATATATATATATATATTATATATATATATATATATATATAATATAAATATATTGTATTGACATTGTATTGATAAGAAAGAGATAAATATAGAGGGCTTCAACTTACTAAGAGCGGATAGAACAACGAGACGTAAAGGTGGCTGTGCTATATGCAGTATGTAAATGAACGTCATATGACAGACGATAATAAGTAAATCAAACAGCTTTGTGGAACTCCGAGGAGTGGGAAAAGAAAAACTAAACGTGATACTGATAGTCATCTATAGATCTCCAAACACCCCAACCGAAAAATTCTCGGAAGCCATTGATGATATCAGAAAGCTAATAAAGGCCATAAACCCTCCATCCCCCCAATAATGAATGATCTGCGGAGACTTTAATTTTCCATTTATAAAATACAAAAAGGTGGATAGGAATATATATATATATATATATATATATATATATATATATATATATATATATATATATATACCAGGACAAGGGGTCAGAAGAGAAGACCAGGAGCAAGCAAAAATGTTAATGGCTCTCACAAATGAGTTTGAGTTTATGCTGACTTATCTCCTGTCTAGATCTGGTATTCACGAATAACACGAACTTGATTGCTGATATAAAAATAACCACAACTTAATCGAGATATCAACAAATATGACATTAAAAGACAATACACATATTGAGGAAAGAAGCAGATTTGGGACCTTTAACTTAAACTCCAAGACTATAAATTGGGAAGCAATCAGATCGCACATGGCCCAAATAGAGTGGAGAACAGTTTTAGAGAATAAAACAACTGAAGAAATGCTAACAACCTTGAAAGAAAAAACGCTGAGAATTTTAGAAAAATATGCTCCGAAATCACAGCCAAAAGGAAAGAGGTGAGGTGGTGGTGGTTAGAGAGGCAAAAGAGAATAATATTCCACAAAAGAAAGAGGGTCCTTAAGGAAGAGAAATAATGAACTCGCCGACGATCCAAAAGAAATATCTGAGACATTGAGAGCCCAGTATGAATCAGTTTTCAGTACCCGAAAAAGTGACAAAGCGATACCTGACATAGATGCATTCTTTGAAGAGAAATTGCAAGGAGAGTGTATAACAGACTTTGATTTTACCCCAGAAGATGTAGCGAGGGCTATAGGACAAATGAAACGACATTCAGCAGCAGGTCCGGACAACTGGTACGCATTATTGATTAAAAACTGTAAAAGTGAAATAGCTAGACCTTTATACTGGATATGGAGAAGATCCCTAGACACTGGGGAAATACTGAGCATCTTGAAAAGAGAAGCATTGTCCCTATATATAAAGGAGGGGACAGATCTCAAGCAAAGAACTATAGACCAGTGTCATTGACGTCCCACATCACCAAAGTATTTGAAAGAAGAAAAAATTTATTTCTTGGAGACACTGGAAAGATTCAACGAAAATCAGTACGGATTCTGATCAGGTAGATCATTAGGGTGTATCATGCTCATTGAAACGCGAATTTCGAGATTGGCAGTATGTATTCCTATGTAAAATTAAATTTTGGGTGGGGTTTGTTTTCTTGAACTTTTGCTAAATATCACGTTTAAGTGTTCAAATTTCCACTTTTTCGTTTTCTGGTTATGTACAGAACAGCTGTGCAGGACATACACTATAGTACAAATGTAACAGACCGGTTTCTTACCAAACAAAACCCCTGTAACAGCTGTTATAGGCTACTAGAGCTTCACTGTGATAATTTTCTATGTTTCAGATACAAAGCTTGGTGAAGATTATGTAGCCACCATGGCTAAGGAAGGACGAAAGACCAGAAAAAGTTCTGGTTCAAAGCTGAGTGATCTGGTGGGTCCAGGCAAGCAGTTATTTCCCACAGAAGTTCCAACCTGGAGAGCTGTGTTTCAGAGAGGAATCCCTCTCCAGTAAGAGAAGCTGCTTCTAGATGATATGAAGAGAGCTCAGTACCCTCTGCAAGATTTGGCTAAGGACGTGGCATCACTGGTACTGACACAGTGGCGCAAAAGCAATGCCAAGTTCACTCCTCCTGTGATCATTCAAGAGATCCATTGCCAGGAAGATTCTTGTCAGGTGGAATGAAATGACTGACCTAGTGAATGTCAGAGTGAAGGCTGCAAAGAGAGAGAAGAGAATATCTGAACTTGATACATTGTTTGACATAACCAGCAGACATAATATCACTCTGTGGAACTGAAGCATCCGGCTGCTCTGGCTGTGCTGCTAGAATTCATGTCAACTGTGACTGTCCTCTGCCTCAGAAGATTCCAAAGCTAGAGCTAGAGTGGCTCCATTACCAGAGGATCAAAACCTCAGAAGTTTCTGGCTTCCGGATGGCATCTGTTGACGTGAAGGAAACCGTGAAGCAGGTGAAGGCTGCTAAGAGGAAGGAGGAAGAACAGAAGGCAGCTGAGAAGAGAAACAGAAAAGAGGAAGAAGAAAAGGAGCTACTGCTTAGAGCTGATAATGGTGGTGATGATGAAGATGAGGTGACTTCCTTGCAAGAGTCTCCAGGCAGAGCAGCTCCTACTGCTGACACAGATTTTTCCAGTACTGCACCAGGCACAAGCTCCAGTGTCAACACTGGCAAAGTCTCCACTTCTGCCAGGAGGAACTACATGGATATCTAAAGCACTGCTGCGGCTGCAGTCAGGTTCAAGGTGGCAAACACTCCTGCAGCAGCCATTGCAACTGGTTTCTTGCAAGATCTCATCAAAGCTGGCCATCTATCTGCTGATAAGGCATATCTAGCTGTTGACAAGATGAAGATGTGGAGGGGCAAGGAGTCTGTAATAGGTTCCTCGGTGGAGACCCTGGAGAAAAGGACAGAGGGAGAGGAGATCAAAGGAATTTTCTTTGATGAAAAACAAGATAAGAAGACAAAGATCATGAGGTACAATGAAGAAACTGGCTGCTTCCATCCTGATATTACAACTGAAGAGCACTAGTGTTACCTGGGAACCTGAGGGGAAATATCTCTTCCATTGGACACCAGAAGAACCTGAAGGAAATGAAAAACCTGCACTGAAGATAGCTCAGGCTCTGTTTGAGTGGATTAGTACTCATGGTGCTAAAGATACTATTGTGGTCCTTGGTGGTGACTCCACAAACACAGAACCTGATGGAGGAGCCATCACTCATTTGGAGAGACTGCTAGGTCACAAGTGTCACTGGCTGATATGTCAGTTGCATATTAATGAACTCAGCCTCAGGCACATGATCATCACGCTTGATGGTCCCTACACGCACGTCGCACAAGTCTGGGTTAGTGGGCCAATAGGAAAACGTTTGGAGAAGATCAATGACACACCTGTCAACTTTAGCTTCAAGGCTCTGCCAGGAGAAGATAATATAATTGAACTGCCAGAAGACATTGTACAGAACCTTAGCACTGACCAGAAGAACTGCTACCTACTGATCAAAGCTCTCAAGACAGGAGATTTGAGCAAGGAAGTTGCTGGTCTGAAGTGTGGCCCACTGAATCAGTCACGCTGGCTGACTACAGGTGAGGCTTTGTTGATGCTGTGGATGAGGCAGCATGGTCTGAAGGGGGAGGTGTTGAAGAAGCTGGAGGTGCTACTGAAGTTCTGCCTGGACTTCTACTTCAAGATGTATTTTGAGATCAAGGTGAAGCACCACATAAGGTATGGACCTCACCATATTGTGACCGCTCTGGGACTGCTGAGAAGCCAGACCTCTGAAGTCAGGAACATAATCACTCGTGTGATAGTTCGTGGAGCATATCATGCTCACAGTGAGAACCTCATTGCCTCTCTCCTGTGCAGTGAGGATGAGGAGGAGAGGGCATGGGGAGTTGAGATGATCAAGAAGATCAGAGGTAAGTCTGAGTATGGAGACATGAGTCTGAGAACTCATAGAAACCCTACACTGAATTTTGATGCCACTTCTCCAATTATTCTGATTAAATGGGATAAGGAGAAACTGTATGAGCCACTCTTCACTTGTAAGATGTCAAGAGAAGTTGAGGAGCTTCTCAGGTCTCCACTTGAAGTTGAGAACTTCTCAGTTCACACTCAAAGCTGTGAAAGAGCAGTCCAGGAAGTTTCAGCTGCAGCTCATGCAGTGTATGGGCAAGAGAGAAGAGATGGTTTTGTTCGTGCTAGGATCGATCACAGAGAATTGTTGCCAGTTTTCAAGTCAAAGCAAGACATTATGAACATGTTTTAGATCTCTACAAGACCTGCTAGACAAATGAAGATGCTTTCAGAAGAAAAAAATCTCGAAACATTCAGTTGACCAGCATATTATTACAAGCTGGGGGTGGAGGAGAGACTTATACAAATATTAAAGAATTGCAATTGCAAAAAAAAGGTTGAACGTCACAGCAGCTTGCGGAAAGGTGGAGGCAGCTGTCATCACACAGTGATGCCGAAAAGAAAATAAATAAAAATTGGTGGAGGTGTTTCTATAAAAAAGAAAATGCAAGACCAAGAAAGAAGAACAAAAAGATTCTGCCTGATAAAGAGAACAGCCGCAAAATGCGGTGTATAGGAGTCTAAAAATAATACAATTCCTTAGTTTTGGGCCATTTTGGGTGATTTTGGTTATTTTAGGGGTTATGAACCACTTTGGCTGATCTTAAATGGGTCCAAGCCTGCCCCAAGAAATGCTTAAGGGTGTATGTGAACAATATGGAACATATGGAGGTCATTTGAGGCTACCAAGTCTGAAATTGGCCAAAAATCTTATTTTTCGACAAAAAAGTGCGATTTTAAACCCTTAAATGCGATTTTTCGCAAAAGTTGCAAAAGACGAACCCCTCTTAAAATTCATTTTTACATAGGAATACATACTGCTAATCTTGAAATTCCAAGTTTTTCAATATTCGACCTGAGCATGATACACCCTATGGATCATGCCTATCACAACTAATAGAGCACTATAACAATATCCTAGATGCACTGGAAGGCAAGGTATATCATCATCAGAATCTGAAGTACGCAGCTCAGTACTACAAGGGACAGTATTGGCCCCACTCCTGTTCATTATCATGCTAACAGACATAGACAGCGGAGCAAACAGCAACAGTATAGTAACATCCTTTGCAGACGATACAAAGATCAGCAGAAAAATCAACGCTGTAAATGAAGTGGAGGCCTTGCAGAGGGACACGAACAAAATATACAAGTGGTCAGAAGACAACGACATGACATTTAACACCGAGAAATTTCAGCTCTTGAGATATGGTAGAAAAGAGAAACTTAAACAGACTGCATATTATGCTCCAGATAGACAGGAAATTCAGAGAAGCACGAAAGCGATCGATCTGGGGTTGGGGTAATAATGACCGATGATGCGAAATTCGAAACACAAAATCAGGTAGCGATAAATAAAGCAAAAAGAGTCGCGGGACAGGTACCTTGAACGTTCAAAAGAAGGGACAGGACAGTAATGATTCCCCTGCTAAAAACACTGATTATACCAAAACTTGAATACTGCTGTTTTGACGTCCCCATATAAAAAAGAAGAAACTAATAAACTAGAAGAAACTCAAACACATTTCACAGCAAAGATTGATGGCTGCAAAGAACTCAACTACTGGGAAAGACTACATAAACTAAATCTGTACTCCCTGGAAACTGGAAAGAAGAAGAGAGGTACACCATAATCTACGAATGGAAAATGATCGAAAAACTGGTACCAAACCTCAAACTAAACCCAATTACCATTTAAACAACACTGGAAAATAGGAAAGGCAGGATGTGTAGTGTTCCCAAATTAAAGGGCCGACAAGGGACCTCCTCAACACTGAAGGAAAATAGCTTGGTTGTCAGGGGGCCAAGACTTTTTAACCAGTTTCCAAAGGACCTCAGAAACGTTACAGGGGTCAAAGTTGAAGTCTTCAAGAGAAGACTAGATGCTTGGCTCAGGACTGTACCAGATGAGCCGGGTGTACCTGGCTATGTACGGTGGAGAGCGCAAGAAAGCAACTTGCTCCTCCACCAAGCCAGACCTAGAGGCGGGGTCACCAGCTTGACCTTCGTGTGAAGAGAGACCAACGCACCGAACAGCAACGAGTTTAAGTAGGTTATAGCTAACTAATACGAAATTTCTTTGAATATATAAAATTTGAAGATGAGTGTTTGTTTTGCTTTGTGTAATGAATATATTTGTATATGAAAATGAGTAAATGTTTTTTCGTATTATATATATATACAGGGTGGCCCAAAAAAAATGGCACCAATTTTGAGAAGTGATATCTCAATAACCATTGTAGCTAGGGACTTAAAAAAAAACCAAATGAAAGATAATTATTTTCTCTTTAAATACTTATTCTATGGCTTGATGGTTATAAGCCCATATAATGCCCAAAATTGGCTTCCAAAAAAAATATACAAAAAAAGTTGCGCATTTATATTTATTCCTTGATCCTAATTTTAAATGAAATTTTTCTATTCCAGACCCCTCAAGATGGGATTGAGAGAATCTGATAAGAACATTATACAAGCACTACGTGAAGAAAAAGGATATTCATTAAACAGAATCCTTTACGAATTTCCAAATAGAAATTGGAAAAAAAGAACTGTGGCACATTTTTTACAAAAAAATTAAAGAAACCGGCAGCAGTCAACGGCGTCCGGGAAGTGGTCGACCAAAAAGTATTATAACGCCAGAAAACATTGAAAAAGTAAATGAAATGGTTTTAAGTCAAGAGGAACAACCGGGAA
This sequence comes from Bathynomus jamesi, assembly GCA_023014485.1. NCBI lineage: Eukaryota > Metazoa > Arthropoda > Malacostraca > Isopoda > Cirolanidae > Bathynomus > Bathynomus jamesi. The sequence goes on from JAJOZX010013039.1 coordinate 88,165, forward strand.
CAAGTAAAAGTGAACGTGAAGTTGCGAAAGAAACCGGGATTTCACGTTCATCAGTACAGCGAATAATTCGAAAAGATCTTGGGTTGAAAACATTTAAGAGGGTGAAGGTTACTGCTTTATCGGAGCCTGTGAAAGAAAGACGTTTCCATCGATGTAAAAATCTATTGCGAAGATTTCGGTCAAATGAGTCTGTGAAAAAATTTGGTTTTCTGATGAGAAACGATTTACGGTCGAAACACCACGAAATACCCAAAATGATCGGGTTCGTGCAGCAGTGGCGACAAAAACTCATGTTGACCCAAAACGACTTTTGCGTGAAAAAAAACACTTTTCAGATTCGATAATGGTTTCCCTTGCAGCGTCATCTGAGAACAAAACATCCATCATTTTTATTCAGGAGGCGTTAAAATTAACTCAATTTACTACATTTGTAATGACATTTTGTCTCCAATGTTGTCAGAGATCAAGGAGACGAGCACTGATTTTGTGTTCATGCAAGATGGAGCCCCATCTCATACAGCCAAGGAAACAATAACATTTCTCAATAATAATTGTCCTGGTTTTATCGAACCAAATAATTAATTGGCCACCATGCAGCCCAGATCTAAACCCCATTGACTACTTTGTGTGGTCTGCCTTAGAGAGAGAAGTCTACCATGGTCAGAAAATCCGTGATGTGAACCATCTTCGTAAACGAATTCAGGCTGCATGGGAAACTCTCTCACAAGTGACGATCTCAAAGGCAATTTCAAAATGGAGGGCGAGATTACAGGCTGTGGTTGACCATAATGGAGGGCAGATTGAGCCATTTATTGAAAATTAGGTTTAACTTAAAACCACAGAACTTCGTTTAAAGACCGTAAATTAGAAGATAATTAATTAGAAAAAAATAAAAGGAATAAATATAAATGCGCAACCTTTTTTTGTATATTTTTCTTATAAGCCAATTTTTGGCATTACATGGGTTTATAACCATCAAGCTATTGAATAAGTATTTAAAGAGAAAAGAATTATCTTTCATTTAGTTGTTTTTTAAAATCCCTAACTGCAATGGTTATTGAGATATCACTTCTGAAAATTGGTGCCATTTTTTTTTGGGCCACCCTGTATATATGATGATTACAAATTCACAAATGATCATCCCGATTTTAAACATTTATTATGAAAAAACTAACAAAGCTACAGCGAAAAGCAAGATATACAAATAAAGAATATTTCAGGGAATTTTTATTTGTAATATTGAAAATGTCAGAGACAACCCTTTTAAGGTTGTGCTTTGTGCTCTTACCGCTGAGAAAGGGTACGGTCCATTCTTCTTTGCTGAACAAACAATTAACGGTATCATTTACCGCGATATGCTACAGCTGTGGCTGGTGCCCCAGCTGCTAGAGCCGAGGATAAAGCTGATATGTGGTTTCAGCAGAATGGTGCGCCAGTCTAGGGTGTCAATTTGGGAGGTGAAAATTAATTTTTGCCAATTCCTTCACTGAGGGGTTTTAAAAATATGTTTTTGGATGTGAAGAATTCAAATCTGCTATTATTTTTGTGATTGCTCAACACTTAGCTTGGTAAATCTACGTTTGATTAAAAAGCACATAAATTGCTCTCGGAAAACAACATTTATTAATTTTAGCTTCTCAAAATGTCAGGTAATGCTATAAAAATTTTAGTTTCTCTGCATAAAACATATCCTAGTAATCATAAAACATATCCTTGTAATCATAAAACAACATTAGAAAGTAATGACATCAGTAAAAAAAATATTTAAACAAGTTTCAAGTAGTCTTGCTTTGATTCGTTCTTGGACATCAGCCGCCGACTTGCTTCTTGGCCTCTGATATACTGTAGCCCTCACGTTTCTCATGTGTATACACCCTGCCTGCTGCCTCTGTGACTTGTTTCACACACCTCTCTATTGACTGAGCATGACAGGGCCACTGTGGAACTTGCATAGGCTTGTCAAAGAACTTCTTTACTTCCGCTGTAGTCAGTTTACATGTCAAAGGAGGTTCAAATACCCCGTCAGACCAGTCTGTCAGCTCCAACACGGAAGAAGCACTGGGGTTGATGGAAGGTGTCTTCCTGGGACGTACAGAAAGATCTCCAAGTGTGTCATCATCTCCACCCCTCATGTCAACAATCTTTTCGACACCAGCTCTCCTCTCCTCACTGTCATCTGAGCACAAGAGTGTCTGGATTATCATTTCGCTGAATGCATACCATGCTGAGTGCTTGATGGTTGGCAAAACAGCATCCACTACAGCCTTCTTTTGCAGCCTAACTAGCCGCAGCTGAAACAAGATGTGGCGTGGGCCTTCCACCCAAGAGTGTTTTACTTTGATGTTGAACCAACAGGGGTAGTACACACCAACAATGTATTCCACTATCAGTCTTAAGTTGTTGAGGGTTTTGCCTTTAAGGCCATGTTTTGAAACCCATATGCGACAAAGCCTGTTTGCTGTTGTCAACCACCTTGAATGGCTCACTGGACCAATTTCAAGAAGGGCCAGATCTGTGGGAAGTTCTCCTGTCCTTATGGCCTGTGTGATCCTATACCCGTACGCTTGATCAGTAGAGAGATCCTTTACGACATTGTCACTCAGTGAAGTAAGAGGCTCTCCAATTGAGAGTTTGGTGAATGAAGGATCAATTTCAAGTTCGGTTGCAGTGTCTAGCATCTTGCCAATGTTACCTGTCCACTTGTTGTTAGACAAGGTCTTCCCATCCAGTGCTGTGATCAAGTGTCGCAGGGGTAACTCGTTAGTGTGGAGGGCACAAACCAACCAGATCAGCTTACGGCAAAGCTTGACCTCTACCCAATGCATGGAACCACCCTCCAGCCAGTGTTAACATTTGTAGAATCACCTCCAATGGCCTGCAGGCTTTTATCAATGCCCTTCTTCTTCATGAAATCTACAAGATTATCAGCAATAACTTCAGCAGGTTTTTTTCTCGTTGAGCCTTTCTCAGGAGTGAAGTGGTAGATATCTTCCACCTGGCTCACTGCACACAGAATAATGCTCTTCTTTGATGATGCTGGGGAACTGACTATCTGAATTGTCTGCTTTCAGCATAACTTTAGTTGTATTTTGACGGCCGTCAAAGAAGATGCAGTCAATTTCACCCTTCTTACAAAGATCATCAAATTCCTGATCCAGGGATCTCATAACCTTTTCTTGGGCCCTCTTGACTTTATTGTGATCAACTACAAGTCTCTTGTCTTCTTCAGTGATCAAGCCAGCATCCATAAAGGCAGCAGTGGTGATGGTAGCTGTGGCACGCAGGCCAACACCATATCTGATGCTATGCATAGCAACATTAGGTATTTCTAATGTGTTGTACTCTGGCTTTTTATTGGAAGTTGAAGACGTGCTTGGTATTTCTAATGTCACTTCATAACTTCCATCCT